>WBMY01001050.1:1089514-1102584 GCA_013397315.1 Donacobius atricapilla | reverse complement strand
CCCCCCCCTCATTTAACACTTTTCTCTCAACCTGCAATTAGGAAATCCTGTGGAACAATCATGTGATTGGCAAGGTGTGCTGGTGGCTTTGAGCGTGTTCTTATGACTAATCTACCAGAATTTTCGCATGTTTTGCCCAGTAGTTGCTGTAAGAAGGGGCTGAGGCGTGAGGCTATTTCACACCCAGCAGAAATTGCCCTTTTGTGGCTGTGTCCATCAGCAGGCAGCAGCTCCCATCGTGGGATGGCCCGTTTGTTTTGCCAGGCCAGCGTGTGTAATGAAGCAGTCACACGCGTTAATGGGGCATTATAGCAGGGCTCCGGCGCTGCCCTGGCTGATGCTGAGGCTGCGCTCCTGCCCCCTCAGGTAAGGCAGGAAGGAGCCCTTTGTGTCCGTATCCCCTTCTCATGCCAGAGCCTTTTCTTGCCGGGATGACTGCTCTAACTGGATCAGCACACGTGCCTCCTGTCAGCTTGTGACAAGCCACACGTGAAAGCTGCTGCTTAATGGCAAGGGCTCACTCCCTTCCGCACAATAACAGCAGAGCAATTCTTATCTTTTCATAGAGAAACGAGTAACAGATGTCGCTTGCATTTATTTCAGTCAGTAACTGGGGGTTCCTGAAGTCCATCTCCTATGGCTAATTTGCCCCTTTTCACACCTTTGGGCAAGTCACTTGGACATCTGCCAGGACTCACAGCCTCTCACCCCAACCACCTGTTAGGCTTTCACATTGTATTTCTGCTAATTCTCTTTCCTGATTCAAGCCATCAGTACTGATTAAACAAAAGAGGCAGTCACTGGTGTCTCATGAGTGCCTTTCTCCTTTGTACAGAAAGATGAAATTTCAGACCAAGATAGATGGGGCTATTACAGTTGTTGACATTGCTCCTGTTGTGGAGCCCTTCCCTGTCCCAGTGCTACGTTACATCGCACTGAACAGAAACAGTGACACATTTACCACTTCACAATCACCTTATTTTCATAGACAGTGGTATTAAGCAAGCACTGGCGCTATCCATTAAATTGCATGATTGTACAACAGGGAAGGTGCATGCGTTGAAGGAAATGGAGTATCCTTTCAGGTTGTGATAGCAGCTGGCTTTTGTTATCCCTGCAGAAATCAAGACAATGGAGTACAGGAGCTGACAGCACAAGCCCTTGGCTGAAATTCAAAGCCAGAAAGGCTCCTGCCATGGAAACACTGTTTCTGAGCCCATAAAAGAAACTTCAAAGGAAATATTTTTTTAGGTTCCCACTACTGACACAGGCTCAACTCATGCTCCGAAATGCAAACTGAAGAACCTCTAACTCTACCTGTCCCATGTAGCATCTGTAGATTTCACACAGTCTATATTTTATTACCTGGTACCAGCAGGAGTGGTTTTTTTTTAGCCAGTTCCGGGAAAAGGGCAAAGCTGTGAAAGCTTTATGATATTCTATTTATTTGCAAACACTTGGTGTAGAATAAGTTTTTGTGGCCTTTAAAAATCTCCACAAATTAAGAAACATAAAGCCCTAGTTGAATCAGTTATGAAAACGCAGCCTCAATGCACTGAGAGTACAATAATCACAAAGGAGCTGCTTGTTACCTGATGTATCATTCACATCTCAATTTTCAGATAAAAACTCTCCAGAAAATATGAGAACATCTATACTTCATTATTTCCCTGTTAAATCTAGAATTGTTTGCATGGTCCTAGTATAAAGGCAAATAATTTGAACTATTCAAGGAGAAGTTATCCGATTCTCCAGAAACTAATACGTATGTGCTTCAATCATAAGCATCCTGCATTACCATCGTGGCTTAAACAATATTAAGATAAGGATGGTAGTTCAAAAGATTAGGTTAAGTGTGGTATGTCTTTCCCTAAATAAGTACTCTATCTCTGAAGAAGAAATTCAGTCTCTAAAAAGCATTTTTTTTCTTTAAGACTCTTTTGGACACATGTCAGACATTTGGGTAGATGTGGATAACACAAAAGATCAGTATTTCTTTTGATGCAGTAGTTAAAAGAAACAGATTACTTTATTCAAGTGCAGTACAATTATTTTTTAAATCTGTTGAAGCAGAGAAATTATTACTGTTTGTATTAGACATGAAAATGACAAGAAAGCTTCTGTGCAGCTTCAGTGGTGTGGAATGCACGCAAAGAATTGAGAAAATCTGGAACACTGGTAGCTTCAGATTTCTAATAGCTGCATGTATACTGTAATTAAAATCTAAACTAAAAGAGATACACACATGTAAATAAAACACAGCCCGCACCAAAAATGAAAACTGTGACATGATGAGCTTTACAGTCATTATTTTTTTTTCTCACAAATGAGTACTAAAAGCCACACCATCTCTTCTGAAGGTGTAGCTAGCTGGCTGGCCTACCTAAGTAATTCCAAAATATCAACACACTTCTCACAGGGTCCATACAACACTGCCTGCCTCTCAGGCAAACCCTGCAGAAGGATGAACGCTTCCCCGTTTTCCTTGGGAACATGCCAGAGCGGCGGGGGAGCAGGGCTGCATGGCTGCTGTTGGGTGGGTGCAGCCTGGCAGCAGGAAGCTGGAATCCTGCGAGTCACTGCAGATTGCCATGGGCGCTCACACTGTGCCAGGTGGTACAAGAGCCAGGATGATCCCGCTCTCTAGGACACTAGAATCAGACTGATTTAGATTTCAAAGGATTTCCAGACACCTTCTCAAGTTTAACCCAAGGCAAGGCTACATTTCGGTACATCCAGTAGAGTTCTGAACGTGTCTGTGGATGGAGAGCACCCAGTTTCTTTCTTAGCTCCAGTGGCTGACTCCCATCATTTGGGATCTGCCCCTCTCCCCTCACATTCAAGTCCAATTTCTCTTGTTCTGGTTTATATCTGCTCTCCTCTGCCCTTTGGCTGCACCCCTCCAGGAGTCCTTGTCTCTATAAATCCCTTTGAGTAATTGAAAACAGCAATGGGATCTTCCCCAAAGCCTTTCCTCAGAAGACATCCAGCTCTTCCAGTGTCTCCAATATATCGTGCTCTGAACTCCTAACATTTTCAATTTAATTTTGATATCATGAGTATTACTAATTCAGCAGTGCCACCATGCCATCCTTACTACCTGCTGCCTTCATGTACTTACTGCTGCCATTGAGTCACTCTTTTATAGGACCCTGTTTTATTTTATTGCACAAATAATTATTGCATGGCTACAGAACATTTCCAGTCAAAATCATGATGAATTCTAAATCAGGCCTGCATTTGAGCCCTGTTTCTCATATATAATAGGAGATATGATATAATTTATTAGTCTTATCTTCCCAATAACCAAAAGAATAAGTACAGCTAACAGTAGCACTGGACCAGGAAAAACGTGTTGGAAATATGACTTCTATAGGAAGTACCAAAAGCTCATTCATTCTCATGACTGTATTACAAAATGCAATAATGAAGGATGACAGCAAAACTCCTGGTATCTCCCCATCTGAGTTCAAACCTGCTCTGTAATTAGCAGCATGTATTTCTTTCCCCCTCATTAAAAATAAAATGGCTATTACAGACACGAATACAAAACCTGGTAAATTAACCATCCAGTAAATACTAGAAAATGAAATTTCAGCCAGCTAAACATGAGAAATCACAGGACTGGCCCAAGGTCCAGCAGGTTCACTGACATAGCATTCCTCAGTATTCTACAGCGCCTGCTGGGTTTGAGGTCAGCAGTAGGAAATGGACAGAAAACATTAAAAAAAAAAAGTCAAGTTTGAGATCAGTCATCAGCCTATATGTGAATGAGCTCTGTTCTGAGTGGAAAGAATGTGGTACATGGGAATGTATCACTAACTGCAGATGCCACTCAGCATTTGTTGTTTTTGCCTTCTCCTATCTACTCCTGGCTGAAGTTTGCACACAGTGATGGGTTGTAGATGGCTTTGACATCACTAACATTCTTCAAAGATAAAAAATGACAGCGCTCTTTGTTTTCTCTGAAGTCACCTTCTCTTACCCTCTCAGTTAATTCAAACTCATCAGCTCTCGTTCCCAATTTGCTCCATGTCTGGATACACCCAGTTGTAGCTGCCTCCTCGGAGAAGTTCCAAGTCCCATCAATCTCCTGCACTCTCCTTTTGAAGTGGGGGGAACTGTTACGGACAATGAGGCAATGGGAGCGACGGCAGGGGAGGATCAGATGGGGCAGATGTCACATAATACAGCTTTACTTTGGCATGGCCATGCCTGAAAAAAGGGAATGATCTTTGGACAGAAGAGAAGGACCTGACTATGCCTAAAGAAAACCTCATGAACTACATTTTAAAACTTATCACACATTCACCTCTGGAATACACTTAACAGGATGTTTTGTTTCAGGGTTGGTTTTGGTTTTTGTTTTGATTGGTTTTGCTTTTATTTTTAACCATGAGAACTCTTCTTTCTTCCTAATTCTAAATAAGATTAGGAGTAAGGAAAACGTACAATAGTAGTTTGTAAGTTCAAACAGGCAGGCAGGATTAAGTGGTTTTTGAGTCATGGTCTCAGTGAAGTCAGTTCCCCAAAGTAAGGCCATGTATTCTGTATTTTCATCAAGGCCAGGTAAGACAACTTTCCCTGATTTGAACATTGATCTGTCAGTGCATCAAGCATGATAACTCCAAGGACAAGGCAGCAAGAAAAATCTACTTCAGAGCAGATTGGGTTGCCTTTTGGAAAGCACACTCAGCAGAATGGTGGGAGAAGGAAAAGTAACTGCTGCCGGGACTGGAATAGGAATGCAAGTATCATTAATGGATCATCTGGATCATGATGATTCCTTCCAAAAATTTCACCCAGTTCCTGGGCCCTACATGCCCGGAGCTTCACAGGAAAGAATGTGAAAGTGATTTTACAAAGTGACAGTTGAACCCTGGCAAAGCTAAGAAGACCCTAGTGTGAGCATTCAGCCGATGATTTACAAATAAATGAAACCTGAACAATGCCAATTTTCCAAGACATATTTTCATGGATATGGATATGGATTTCAGCATATTCTCTGGAGTCCTGCTTTCACTTCTAGCACTACAGTGATGTGCATAATATTTCCATAGAATTGGTTTATTCCATCTCACCTTTACAAGAGATTTCTGGTGTGAAAGAAAAGATAGGCAATGTGGAGAGCCATGTTTCCATGTCAGACTGTCAGCACATCCGAGCAAAGACACAGAGACGTTAAAGCTGTCCTGAATGCAATTCAAAGGATTCATTCACAAGTATTTACTCGTGTCTTGCTCTAGAAATCTTCAAGAAGTTTTTATTACTCCTCAAAAATATGAAGATAGAGATCTGGATCTACTGGATCTAAGGAAAATACTTCAAAGTTACTAGTTTTGCCTCTGTGCTATAAATGTTTGATATTTCTTTATTTAATAAAGCTACAAAGGCTATTGCTGGTCACATCTTGAGAAGTCTTAATAAATTCTCCAGAAAGAATTTCAATATTGTGAAGACTCAATGCTTCAATTATTAACTAGGTTATACTTTGGGGTTTTCAGCCTGATTTGAGAAAATCCTTACACAAAATCAAAATAATTTTGTGTCTCAGTATCTTGATATATAAAAAGATTGGGTATTATTTTGTTAAAAATTAGCCCTTTAAATAATAGATGAAGTCTAACATCAGGAAAAATATTTTAGACTCTTTGGTTATAAAGACTAATAATGATATAAATCAAACTTAAAGTGTCAATGCTTCAGTCTACACCAGAACCTAGCAGTCCAAACTGCACTGATGTCATTGAGGAAGACTAATAAGATGAGTATATGTCCATTCAGTGTGCATTTCTGTATGTTTGTTGGGGACTTATCATAGGAAAATAAATTCAATGCGGCAATGGAAAAGGTTGTGTTATGACTCAAATATTTATAAACCAGGAAAACAGCAAAGTTGGGTTTGGTATTCAGGAAAGAAAAAAAATATTTTTCATGAATCCAATTCTTTAAGAGCTTTAGCGTGAAACATTTTTAATCCTTATATAAATGACCTTGATAAAATGAATAAATTGAGCAAGGCTATCACCTAGTGGTCAAGGGGAGCAATATTTTATTTTTTCTTGTAAACTCATTTATTTGCTGGGGAGGTGTTTTGGGGGCCTTTTTTCCTCTGTAGAGATCTGTAAAATACTGAATCTGCACAGCAGTATTACGTAAGTAGCAAATGAATACATTAAGAAACCCTGTTGTGTCAGTGTTTTATTACTTTTAATTAATTTTTTATGTCCAGTAGCTCTTTTAAATCATCTCAAAAAGTCCTACTAAATCCTTAATTTCACTTAGTGTTGCTTTTTTTTTTTTTTTTCTGAAACAAACCTAAATGTCTACCTTAAAAGTCTATTCAGACATTTTCAAGACTATGCAGCATAGAGCTCAGGCAATACTCTTTTGACCATGACAAAGGGAAGAAAATACCAAAAAGGTATTTCTTACATATAGATAACCTAAACTGAAGGGAAAAATTAAATAAGGTTATTCCTAGAATAAATAAATACAAAAAAAAACCCCAAAATAATTACAAATTTACTGTGAATGTGTCAATTCACAGTGAAAATAGGTTTGGGTATTTTGGGGAGGGCTAAACTACAAGTCTTTGGGTATAAAAGCAAAGAAAACAACCCCCCCACACACCCAGACCCCCCTGAAGCGCTGCAGGGCTGCGGGATCAGCCCTGCAGGGTCCCCAGGAGCTCGGTCACAGCCCGCTGCTCTGCAGGCGACACCGGCGCAGAACAAAAGCCAGCGTGCCCTAAGCAGCTTAGTCCCTACACCTCCACACTGGTATTAGCCCAGGGCATTATATCCAGCCTGTAGGATTACCTTATCAAGGGCGCAGGGGCCAGAGCTTCAGGGGTTTAGCTGGACAATCAGCACACTGTAATTATTTGTCACGCTGGAAGAGCAAAGAGTTTTCCCTCTTGGAGGTTTCCTCCTTGTTTTCTGTCTCAGCTGAGACGATAAAGTGAGAGGGCGCAATTTTGTTAGGAAGTATTGGTGCTATTTATCTTCAAACCATTTGGAAAAGCTATTCTAAACAGACTTCACTGCTTTTATAACAAACAAAACCCCCAAACAAACAAAACACCCCCAAAACATACCAACCAACCAACCAAAATCCAACACCAACCCAAAGCTTGAGCTATAACAAAAATAAGTTTCAGCTTAGAAAAGAAAAAGTTGTTAATTCCCTGGACTACAGGGAACATCATGAAAACATCCTGATTGGGCACATCAGTGCATCCCAGTTTTTCAGCCCACGGATGGTGATAAATCTCTTTTCTCCATGACACCACACAATATGTAGCAGAGTCACTTAACATTACTTTTAGAAATAATACAGGAGAAGTTGACCTGAAATAGTGGAGAGTCCCATTTATTAGAGAAATAAAATTAAAACATTCTCACTCAATTTGACCCCTGACACCTTTTCCTCATGCCCCATCATTTTGTTTGTCCCGACTGCTTCAAACAGGACTTCAGAACTTCACCTTCAGCCACTGGGGCACTGCACAGGTGATAAATCCTGTCTGCACAGGGGCTGATTGCAATTGGTGACTCCAACCACAGCTTGTGCAGCAAAGTACAGCCCTGATAAAGAACAGCATGGCAGGGATCCCCAGTGAAATATGAAACTCCACACAGAGTGGCAGAAGTCAAAGGCAAGTCTCAAATACTGCTCTCAGCTTTCCACCACACTTCTTTCTACATGGCGGTGGTAAGTGATATATGTGCTATCAGTTTCTCAGTTGTCTAAAAGCAATTACCTATTACTAGCCAAAAAATTTCACCAACACTGAGAATTTGCATGTCGTGTATCTGTATCCAACCAGCTGCCACTGCCAGATCTTCCCCTTACTCATCACTGCATTACAGGTATTCACATTTCATTGCTGGAATACTCAGAATGGACACACAAGGAATTTCCACATGGACATGGGAAGTGTTCATATGTGAATGTCACCTCAGATCTGTTTTCATAGCCATGACTCATTCATGGTCTTCTTCCTCCAAGCTTACAACTGTTTCCTGTAGTGTTATTTCTGCTAAACCTCTCAAATACAGGATTTGAGAGCAGATCTGCCTGGATCACCCCCATCCCAGGGAGTATCCTCCCCTTACACTGAGTGCACGTTTACTGACACTGAGTTGTAAGTAAGTGTTATTTAGAGTAATTGCAGTTTTATCATGAGTTAAGTCCCATTTAGAAATAGAACGCCCCAACTAGGGTGTGTGGCCGGTTTTTGTTTCAGAAATAAAAATCTAAACTGAACTTCAGTATGAAATTGCATTCCTCCTCCCTGATATCACCTCTGATCATATCTGCAGGTGTTAATTGCTCTTTTTATAGTACCAAAACGAACTACATTAATGCTAACAGTAGGAACATGGACTACTGCAACTTGTTACCAAGGTCCTGAAGTATAAAGACATACCTTGTCCCCTTTTACTCCTCCAAATAAGACTGGTTAAAACCAGCACAGTGTCCAATTCCCTGAAGATTTTATTAACTCAGGCCTGCAGTGTTAAATAAGTCAGGTACCAGATCAGACAGATTTAGGTTAGACAAATTAATCAGTGGAGGATGCATTGTACAATATCCAGTTCAACCTGCCTGCAATTACATTAAATTTAGAATTTAGGGACAAGTTTCAGTCTTTAAAGACAAATTCACTTTTTTTCTTCACATGCCAGAAGTTAGCTGGCAATGTACTGACTGTGGAAACACTGAAATAAGAAAAAACAATTGCTGCACAGTAGTAGCACATTAAGCTGCCTGGTATTTTGGGATTCCCAAGGCATAAAATACATTGAAACACATTTGCAAATTTGATCTGTTTAGAACCTTGCTGCTTTATCTGAAATTCAGCTTATTTAAATTGCACCTTCTCTTGTGCTACCACATTATTGAAAATAAATAGTTCAACATTATCTTCTAGGAAAGTTTTGCCTCAAAGTACTCATTTCCCACCTTTTGTCCTGACCACTTCATTGTCTAATGGATCCAGGGCTATTCCAGATCTAAATCTTTGACAATCTTTTCATTCACTCAGATCCTTTTACTCTAGGCACTTAAAAGATTAATTTTGTAAGACTTTCAATTAAGATCAACAGCACAACTAACCATGACACTTCTTAAACAGTGTGAAAACGAGATCCACTACAAGCCAAGCCCAAACCCAAAATTAAGTGCATCCACCTTCTTTCAACCCTTCTCCCACTGTCAAATGTCATATATTTTAGAGACCAGCTGAGGAGAATTGACTACACAGTCAAACATATTAGAGGTTGGACATGGCAGCTGGAGTTCCACCCCAACCTTGGAGCAGGGGCTGCTGCAGCAGAATGCTCAGGAGTGGGTTCTGCTGATTATGAACTTCCCCAAGAACTCTCCCAACTGTCCCTGCCAGTGCGCCCAAAACCTTGCAGCAGAAGAGATCTTTCCTATGTAATATATGTGATTAATTTGAGCCAGAAATCATAACTGTCTCTAAGGATAACAGGTCTTTTTAGATGAAACCTCCTATTTTTTTGGTAGGTAATAGCAAGTTTTCATTCTAAAAGAACAGCTGTGCAAAAAAATATCTAGGTCATGAAGATTCCATTATTTTCTATGAAAGAAAATGTCAAAGAAATTTTTCCCTCAGTATAAGTGAATTTTTAGCATTTAAAGATTTCAATATGATAAATCAATAGCACAATTTAAAGCTTTCACTCTCCAAAAGGACAAAAACATTGTTTACTGCTTCTCCTCACCAAAATATTTCTCTCTTTCTAAAATAAAATTTGATTAGAATTGACAGAATTTTATCAAGTCCTGAAACTTAATTAGAACTTAAATTTTAACCACATATGTTGAAAATCAGTACTTTTCAAGCGCCCTCCAGCCAGGGGCAAACAGCATAGTGAGAAGCTGGGCATCATCCACCTCTCACTCTGTAGCAGGAGATGACAGCACATCCCAAATTAACTTAGCTTCTACTCGGTGTCCAAATAGAAGATCCTTCACATGCTGCATGCACTGACTCAAATCAATGAATCAAAGTCTCCCTCAAAGTCAAAACAACTGCTCCTCTTGGCTAAATTCTGCAACAGTTCTCACTGAGAATTTATTTTAGCAATGTTGCTTCAAACCTAAGAGGCAAAACACACCAACAGCATTGCTATTGCCAGAGCATTCCAGAAAGGGAACAGAGCAGCCAAACGTGTCTGTTTGGCTCCATCTCTAAAAGCCATGGGATTTGGACAGAAGATCATCATGCAAGATTAAAGTTAACAAATATTGATGGGAGATGCAGTGTAATATGATGTCTGCTAGGGGTAGAATTACCAAAGAGTACAATTTCATCATTTTTTGGTGGAAGGAGAGTCCTACAGGTGTTGAAATTCATAAATAATCTAGCTCTACAGTTTTATTATTCTCCCTGTCTTGCTTCTAGCTTCAGAAATCAGTGCTTCAATTTTTATTAAAGATGATAAAACTGCAGGGTTTGCATAGTCTCAAGAAGGCAATGACACGAGAAGCAGGATCTGTATTACACACATTTGTATGGATGGATTGGACCCAGCTAATGAATTAGCTCAATCCAGCTCTTCACAGCTAGCGCAGAATCTTGTTTTGGATTAATTTTCAGGCAGGAGAACTGTTTCACTCAGAAGATGAAGTGTTTTGGAATGAGTTTGAATGAGATAGTTAGAAACATCACATCTAATCTTTTCTTAAATCACACACATTTAAACTGCCACAGCCAAAGAGCCCGTTCAGACTCTGCTTTCAACCACACTAGTAAAAAATCCAAGGGAAAAATATCATAAAAACCTTATCTGCTCTGTGATCTTTTGGGAACTGAATGATAATAACACTTAACAGTGATATAGCACTTTACTTCTTCAAAGCACTGCATAATCATTAACTGAAAAAATAATCTGACAACAATAACTCATCTGACTCCCATCTGCCATCAGCACTGCACTCCAAATGAGAGCACTGCAAAAAGAACATTACTCAGTACAGCCAACACCAACTTTCTTATTTTGTTTCTCAGATTTAACTAGTACACTTCCTGCATGGGGCAAAAGGGGCCTTGAGGGCAACACCACAGAATCACAGAATCACCAGGTTGGAAGAGACCTCCGAGATTATTGAGTCCAACCCAGCCCTAACACCTCAACTAAACCACAGCACTGAGTTCCACATCCAGTCTTTCTTTAAACACAGCCAGGGATGGTGACTACACCACGTCCCCGAGCAGACCATTCCAGTACTTTATCCCCCTTTCTATAGAAAAGTTTTTCCTAATATCTAACCTGTATTTCCCTTGGTGCAGCTTAAGACTATGCCCTCTCATTCTCTCAGTGCTGCCTGGAGAAAGAGACCAACCCCACCTGAGCACAGCCACCTTTCAGGGAGTTGTAGAGAGTGACAAGGTCACCTCTGAGTCTCCTTTTCTCCAGGCTAAACAACCCCAGCTCCCTCAGCCGTTCCTCACAGGGTTTGTGTTCCAGCCCCTCACCAGCCTCGGTGCCTCCTCTGGACGCGCTCAAGTGTCTCAATGTCCTTCCTAAACTGAGGGGCAGAGCTGGACACAGCACTCAGTGTCCTTCCTAAACTGAGGCCCAGAACTGGACACAGCACTCAGTGTCCTTCCTAAACTGAGGGGCTGAGCTGGACACAGCACTCAGTGTCCTTCCTAAACTGAGGAACCAGAGCTGGACACAGCACTCGAGGTGTGGCCTCACCAGTGCCGAGTACAGGGGCAGAATGACCTCCCTGCTCCTGCTGGCCGCACCATTCCTGACACAGGCCAGGATGAGACAGTGACAAGAGCTCTGGGCAGGCCACAGCTGACAAACTGCGCGAGGTCAGCTCACCCCACAGGAGCTGTGGGCCATTGTAGGATTGAGGTTTGCTTATTCCAGACAGAAAAAATAGTCAGTGTTGATATTTGAATTAAAATCAAACCAAAACCCACAGAATTCTTCAATTGCCAGCTGAGCACAGATTTACTGAATAACTAGGAAACTCCTCTGTCTTTGGGAGGGATGTGGAAAGCATTGAGTAGCCAAGGAACAGAAAACTACTATTTTCATGACTCAAGTTTCATGATTCTCCTTCTCTAAAATGGGTAATTTAAAATTCTAAATGCAAGATTTCCACACAGATAGACTCGATTACTACAAGTATATCAGGTAACATTAAGTGTTTCTGCGTTCAGTTTGTGACAAGTAGGGTAAAGCAGTAATTTATTACTAACTGTCTACTTCTAAGTCACCTTATTCATTTTTCACATATACAACCTAAAAAATTACAGTATAGAAATGAAAACCATGACAGGTGATCCACAGCATTCAAGAGGTCACTTTCTCAAAAATGTTCCCTGAGATAGGAAATACACAGAAAAAGGATCCCTGATAATATCTGCTTGGGAAAGCAGCTGCAGCAAAGCAGATATACCAAAGAGAGAATTTTTAGATTTAATCTCTCCCCCATCTATTTATTCCTTCATTTATATCTTCTATATAAACACTTGCAACTGTGCTGTGTATTCTAGGCATTATGAAAATAAATCCTTTATTTGCATTTTACCTTAATCTGGTTTGAATCAAGGGGAACTTCAAGGTAACTTTCCAAAAAGGACATATCTCCCAAAGGGAGATAAAACCAGAATACAGGAATTCCTTTACAAGTGCTTTGGCTGCTCAGCACATTCTCCAAAAGTGTACAATCATTTGTCCAAGACAGTCAGGCTGGTTTGACAGTGACCACTGCAGGATCAAAAGAAAATCACCTTTTATTTACTTAGGTATAATCTGTGGGACACTCCATTTTTCTGCTGGGATACAGCAGAGCTCTCCTCACTGTCAGATCTATGTAGCAAACACCACCAGAGATGTCATATTCACAGCAAACCCTGTCACGGATGGCTTTACCAGGCAGTTCTCAAATCCCATTCACTCCAGAAACGTTTTTATTCACAATTTATTTGCATGGCTCAACTTAATTTGGGCTTCCTATACTGTAAATATTAGCGAAATGATAAATTTTAAGCTTTAGTTATCTAGCAAAAAAAA
>WBMY01001050.1:1053365-1085103 GCA_013397315.1 Donacobius atricapilla | reverse complement strand
AAAAAAAAAAAGGCAACAAAACTAAATTCTCCTTCTTAATTTCCACAACCAGTTGATCAGCTAATGATTCAATGGGGCCCCACCTTTAACCAGATTACAGCAGAGGAAAAATCCTCACTGATAAAAAAATAAGAAATTCAGGAACATAGAAACAGAGCCATGTGCAAGCAGCAAAGCTGAAAAGTAGTCTTTCGATGGGCTCAAGAAGAAAGCCGGATAAAATACAGTGTCCAGGAAGGTTAAAGAAAGATATAGCCCAGAGACCCTGCCCCAGAGCTCTTTCAGGGGGCTTGGGAAGTGCTGACAGGGACTGTTGTCAAGGAAGATACTGTTCTACAGACAAATGGTGAGGTGTGGGGGCTCAGCAAAAGATGTTCATTTAAAGATAGAAGAAAAAAATAAACAGTAGACACCCATTTTTTAAGGGAGGGCATGATTTAACTAGACGTGCAAGTCCTCATTTTAGGATCCACTGAAGGCTAGAAATAACACATGGGCAATCATAACATTAAATTAATGGAGTGTTTTCCTCAGACTCCTTTGACTATTCATGAAGCTGAGGCTCATTGCCTTGCTGTCCAAACTAGATGTCCTAAAAAAGGCAAATACCTCAGGCAATACATTATTTTGACTCCAGTTAGATGTTTTAGCAAGTAATTTTGAAGAGGTTTGCTTTAAAATTATGGTATTACAAGCAAAAAAACACAGGAGACTATGAAGCCAACTGCAATTACTTAAGTAGCATAACAGGTGTTTGAGCTATTCACAAAAATTCATTCGAAACTGGAAGGAAGTTTTCAGTCCAAGTACTTTCAAGAATTTAGCTCAGGCCCCAAAGGGAAGAAGTTCATTTAGGAATGGGACATTACAGTAACAGGCATGAATAAAGGGCCTCTTTAGATCACAAGGACAAGCCTTAATGAAAAACTAAGGGTCACCAAGCTGACTGTCAGAGCACATAATCCATTTAAGGACCCAAACAGTAATATTAATGTAAAGCTTGTTCTAGTAATGACATGACCCAGCTGGGCCAGTTACCCTAAACACCGTAAGTCAAAAGTATTCTTTATCAGATTATGCATGCAAATATCATCAAAGAGCACGCTGATGTGAAGGGACTGTGGTCCCAGCCGTGGTGAGGCAGGCGGCAGCCCTGAAGGGACCCTGAAGGAGCACTGCCCCTGCATGTCCCCCCACAAGTCACTTCCAGAGCCTCCTCCTTGCAATCAACCTGCATTAAGGGACAGCTTTCAGTGCAGAGCTGAGCTTAAAGTTCCCAAATCTGTTCAAAAATGGAGCTGTCATTTTTCTAATGGAACCAAGCTGTGCTTTCTCCCTCCTCTCCTTTCATAGATGTCAAAACAAACCCAGTTGGTTTACTCATTTACAATAGAGAACCTTTCACCATGGAAAAACATTGAATAGCTGTGGTTCAAGGGTAGGTCATTATCTATATAGTTGTGAGATCCAGAGACAAAAGGCTTCATGAGGCTTTTGTTACCATAGCAAAAAAGCTGCAAATGCAAGAAATTAAACTCTCTCTGATTGCATTTCCCTGAAATTAGCAGTGACAGCTGCCCATGTATCACAGAAAGCAGAAAAACACAAAGCTAATCTGCAAATACAATTACAACATTTTTGATATTTAAATGTGAAGCTTAAGCTATAATGAGCCAAATTAATTTCAGATTGCCAGGTATAACAGAGCCACTCAATTTATTTCTAATTGCTCTATCAAAGTTTTTCACTCTGAAATGAACGTCAAGGTACATCATCTGGGCCTGAGCACTTTGTAGGTTTGCACTTCTCAGACATCTCAAAAAAGCATTCCTCATAAACACTTCTCTATAAATCATAGTGCTTCATATAAACACAGTCACAGAGAATTAAGATACATGTCAATTACTGTAGGTCTTCAAAATGCTAGTTGGATAATGGACTAATAAACTTAATAATTTTTAAAACCTAATTACTTTGAAAACATAGTATCAAGTATACATGCAACAGCAAAAACTTCTGTCCCTGTAGCAAACTCTCAAAAAATTCCCCTTCAACCTATAGTCTCATTTTCCAGAGTAAAACTGCCCATTGGGCTCATGGTAAAGACTAAACCTAAAATAATATTTCAAATGGCTCCACTGAGCTTGCAGCAAATTATGACTTTTATAGGCGTAAGGGGAAAGGAGGTTTTATGGTGACACTAAAATGAGTGGTGCAAAACATTATAAAGCTTCATGCTGCTTGATAAGGAAGTGCTCCATATTTAAGAGGTTAGAAAGGTGTGTGAAAATCTGTGTAAAACAATGGAAATGGTTTCTCTGAGTAGCTGAACATACTTAGATGTGCATTTCTTATATCTGTTACAGGGTAATAAAAACCAAAAAAGCCTCCAAATTCTTTCCTACCTTTGTTCTTACACGCACAACATGAGCAGTATGAGAAATGCAGCACCTCTTGTACAGTTTGATGGCTCTAATACAGAGTCCAGCTCCAAACTTAGAAGGAAAATGTTCTGGTTTGCCCAACACCTCTTACATAAGCAAAACTGAATATGCTTACTTAGCCAAATGGTGACTATTTCTGAAATGCCCTTTAAACCATAATTGACCCCTACCTAGAGGATGGTTGATTAAAGTCCCTGGGAAGAAAAATTTCACAATGATGCTTTGAAAGAAGTCATCTCCTTACAACCACACATTTTTAAAACCAGATCCCAAAGAGAATTCTTGTTCTGCAGCAGTTTACTTGCAACCTAAGCAAGCTGGGTCCAATTACACAATTTTGAAGGTGACTATTTGGTATTTCTATTCTTTAAATTGTTTTCTAACATGTCAACAATTTTGCAGAAATCTGATCAGCAGACCTGCAAAGGGAATATTCTCCCTCTCTAACAAAGATTTATGATGTTGAGTTCTCATAATTCAATACATGATGAAAAATAATCTTATTAAACAAAGATTTTTAATCTTTTTTCTTATTGTGATGAATTATCAATAACATGCTTTATCAATCATACAATAGAGTTGATGAGAGCTTTTGTGCTGTACCCAAGTTTTAGCCTTAATAAATAGCTATTAATATATCCTATAAAAAATGACCATATGAAGAGATGCCCTTCAAATTTTGCATGCTGATGAAGAATAAATGCCTTGCAACTAAGAGCTGCTCAGTGCTAATTCAACCATTGCTAGTTCCATTTGCAATAATCTCATCCTTCAAAAACTGGCAGTGATTACTGCCTGACAAATGTTATGCTTACTAGTGGGCTTGTTTGGGGACTCGATGCATTTTTTTCCAAATCACCATTTAAGCAAGAACAAAATAAGGAAAACAGAAAATTTACTAACTCTTGGACAAAAGTATAATATTTCCAGCCACTTTGAAGATTCATCTTATCTACATTGCATGGCCATCCACACTGTGCTTGCAGAAACCAGCATGTGGCAAGTACTGTCCATCTGAACCAGCATGTGTGGCTTTTTATAAATATTTTTAAGCCTAGGTTTCAATTTCTCACTTTACAATTACAGTTCATTGCTGCTCTTCTAACAGACTTTGTACAGTTCCTTCACCTTTAAAACAGTTAGAACAGTATTGACTAAGTTATTCAAACAATATCCATCTTGTTTAACAACTAACCAATTGACTGAAATGATAGGTTCCTATTTCTCGTATATCGAAAGTCAGAGGTAAGACAGGCTTAAGGAATGCAGCTGCAGAGCAGCAAACATTAAGCCTTGTGGAGAGTAATGAATTAACAAAATGTGCTTTGATGTTACTTATCACAGAGCTACAGCACATTGACTCAAAAACTGGGAAAATATCCTGGCACTTATAGTCAAACTCATTGATTTCCAGTCTCTAGATTACAAGTGACAGAATAAAGGTAGAGTATGACACAAAAATGAGAACAAGTTCAGATTTTCAGATTGAAGCTGTACCACAACTCCATGTTCTAGCAACACACATCCACTGGGTTAAGATTGTGGCAGAAGATAGTAGAAAAAAAATCAGGTGACTGGATGGTCAAGAGATATTTACAATCCGCTCTTGCAATATTCAGGGCTGAAAAACTGCAGAAAATTGGCTTCCATCTAACTGCAAGAGAGTGTCATATAGAGTGCTGCCTAGAGATTTCATCACTCTTTGCTTCTGCCTCTTTGTTACAGACACTATTTTTTTCTACCAAGAATAAAAATTACATGAAGAGCTTCTGCTTCCCCCCCTCCCTTTTTATTCTATTTTATTTTTAAAAACTATTTCCTTTTCATTGAACAAATATTAACAGAGAGCTACCTGCACCTGTGGCATTTTGAAGAAAGACCAGCTTGGCAGATCATGCCACTTACAGTAAGTGAACTAAAACTTGGCTCCAGCAGCTGTTTACAGCACAGTCAAACTGGTCCTAATAATCTAAAGTTCCAGATTTCATAGAGTTGTAGTAACAAGAAATTCCTATTAAAATTATGTGTTTTCATCAAGGCAGAAATCCATGGCAGTGAAATGTTGCCTTTGTGCTTGCTTTGATTTTTGTCTGTTAATTATGAGCAGGCAGTTCTATCAGCCTTAAATCCCATTGGTTTGTATGCTTCAAGTTGCAGCAGTGCAACTACTAACTCTTGTTGCCTGGGGGAGTTACTACACATGACAGAACAAATCAGAAAAAGTAAAAATTAATTCCTTATTACTAGGTGTTTCTGTCGACATCATGTCTCTTGGAAGGGAGCCTTCTGCTCCTTAGGAGGCATCTCACATTTTGTCAATGTAGCTCCTGGGGATTATATCAGGACAGGAGCAGTGGACATAGCTAATCTTATAATAACTGAATTTATTGGGCAAAAAGTGTCTTTTTCACAGAAATCACCTACAAAAGTGAAAATAAAATTAGATATCTCTATAAAGACAGAAGAATAGAGTTGCATTTGGTGTAATTAACATCACAAGCATTTAAATGATCACAAGTCAAGCACAAAAGCAATAAACAAACCACCAAGTTGAGCTATTCATTCAACTTTCCACAAGAGTTCTGATCTCAAGCACTAAAGGAATTTCCTCACAAGGATTCTTACTGTCAAACCTTGCAGTATGTACATACACTAAATGGATAAGTAGTCATACACCAATTTAAAGCTTAAAAAAAACCCAAAAAAACCAAATCAACAAACACAACAGTTAAGATTCAAAGAAAGAATTCCTTGAAAAGTGTATTTTACCATCTCTTTGTTTGAGGCTCTGCATTCATACCTTAGCTAACACCCAAAGCAAGAAAATGATACTTGCTCAGTCACAAAGAAATCTGTTGCCATGGGAAACCCAAAGATATCAACTCAGGAACTGATAGCAGGAGTAAATGAAACCCCACTTTTCAGACACACAAAGAAAGTATAAGTCAACACACAAGGGCCATGCAGCAATTGTGATTTAATCCTGATTTAGGCAGGGGTATGTGACTTTTGATGATGGAAGCTGTATCTGCAGTTGACACTTTTTGTTTTAACTTAATATCCTTCTATACTCCCCTGTTCTGCCAATCTCCAGGGACATAAATAGACCTGCATGTTCACCCCGATGTACATTTTTCCATGAAATGCCTTTCTCACAGGTCCCAGTGGGCTCAGGGAAATAATTACTGAGAACAAACTCATCCTCTTATAGAATATTGTATTAAACTCCTTTTTAAGATCTAACAGAAGTTACCTTCCAGAAAACCTAGAGTCTCCCCTCAGATAGAATTCAAGAACTCCTAAGTACTCACCAAATGATAACAGATCATTTCCAGTGATTCATAACTCACTTCAAAAACTTGTTGTAGGCGCTAACTTGAGCAAATCTAATTTCAACAAAATTTTGCTTACAAAGGACTAAAGTTAAATAATTTTTAACTTGCTAATGATAAATGAGATGGAATGCACTCATATCAGTGTAATAGCTTCATAATATATTCAATATCCAGAGGATTAAAACTTTGTTATTAATCAATAATCCATCAGTCATGGTATTGTATTGGTATTTAAATTTCTACTAAAATTTCTGAGTGGAACAAAAGCTTAGGATGTTCTGTTCAGCTTTGAAAAAATATTACTGAATTGATTAATGAAAAATAAATGCAGCAGCAAAGTTCTTTGCTTCTGTCTGAGTTCAGACTTTAAGGCATCCCAGAAAACACTTACAATCTCAATAGGCAAATGCATCAAGAATGTTACTGGTGAAAACAAGATCCTTATTCAGTGATGCAATTCAAAGACCCTTAGCTTGTTTCTGATCAGTATGTATTTTTGTAGCACTATAATCCATCTTCCTCACAGAAATTGTGTCTCAGGCTCTCATACAGTCTTCATGAAATTAAAAAAAAAAAAACCAAAAACAACAGATATCTTCTGAAATTAAATTCCAATTTTGTGCTATACTTTTGCACATTCTTGACTGATAGTCACTGGCACCTAAAGGTAGAGGCTCATGAGAATTATCTTGTCATTGCCTGCTGCTCAGACCAGCAAGTGGCTCACAAAACTCTCAGCTGAGATTTGTTTACTTGTTTCGTTCACAGTTCCAAGGGTCCAGAGCATGCACATAAATACTTTCATGTGTCACTCGGTAGAGGTTGCTCATGAGAGAGTAACTTCAGATGCTAAATATTTATCTTAACACTATTAGTAATTAGACAGTAATTCAGACTCATGATTGTGGCAGTCCTCCAACATTATTCTTCAGCTCAAAGAGAAAACACAAGCACTCTGCTGTGACGCTCACCCACTCCTGTTTCGTGGCCAGAGGACAAATCTGGAGGTTCCTTATTCACCTACAGGCTCTGTGGCATGTTTGCCAACAACCCCTGCTGTCAGTAAGACAGCAAAAATACTAAGATTAGGTAGAACTTGCTCTTTCAAGAAAACTGTACCCTGCAAGAGGAGATATTCACAAGAGTAAATTTACAGTCTAGACCACTTTGATTTGTTCTTGTTTGCAGAAGTCACCAGGTGTTACATTCTCCCTCAGCAGAATCACTCCCCTGGGAGGAGCAGAGTCACTGTAGCACAAGCACTGAAGTTGCCTCGTCTTGGAATAAATAAAGAACATGCACTGAGGGGCTGCCCCGAGCAAAAGTGACAGTAAGCGTGCAAAAGCTGAAATCTTTGAGCATCCTGTCTAATGAAACATTTGCAGGTCTGCCCTGTAATGGCATGCTGGCTGCTGACTGAAAAGTTTTGCTTGCAGCTTGCATTTCAAAACATGTCCAAATAATCTAGTTGACAGATAATGAAACCTCTTGCAATTACCTTTAGCTCGAAGCAGACTTCTTCAGCTATCATTTTCATATTGATTTGTGATGAAGTTAATTATGTTTTCCTGCAAGCTGGAACCCACAGCCAAAACCAAAGTCTAATCAGACCAACTGGGACTAAGAGAGTGGTGAAAGAACCCTTAAAATGCAGAACAGAATAAAATTACTCCTGGTCTTTGACATTGGCTTAGCTCCCTGTGGGGGAAGAGGGTTAAATCTCATCACAAACAGCCAGAATCCCTTGCAGTACACGACCAAGGGTGGGGGATTACCAGGAGCTCCACATCTGTTATTGACAATGCTGATGAGCCTAATTGGCAGCACACAGCTGATCCCCCAGAAGCAACAGGGGAGAGAAACAAATAAAGAGCACAGAGGTGGATAAGACAGTTTGAGCAGTGCGCTACCCAGGGTGGCTCTGCACGAGCTGCTCTTGCACACTGGAGCTCATCAGCCCCTCCAGCAGAAAAGTGTCCAAGGCTGGGGGCTGCTGCAGGTTCAGCACTGGTGCAATAATGGAGTTTTGGCAGATGAAGAACAGACGTACACAAACAATAAGCATGACAGCAAGACTTGTCCAGGAGGGCACTTTCTGGTGGAACAAGCCTGTCCTACCTGCCCCTTATAAAATAATCTGCTAAAGAATTCCAGTTCTGGCTTCTCACCAAAATCCTGAAGTCTGTGACACCACTTTTTGTGTTAAGGTTATTATTACAATATTTGTTTAAACAAACAAACTGATTTTACATTTCATTTCCAACCTGTTTTGAGTATATTCTAACAGTTAAATTGTGCTCAAAGCAGGATATTCTTATTCATTACCAAAATATAACCCCTTTCCAGCATGAATTGGCTTTGAACAGGGCTTACTCTCTGCAGTTCAAGGTTGTTACAGCATTGTAGAAAACATCTCAAGAGTCAGGAGCAAATAAAAATCGTATCATCAGGCCTAATATCATAAAATGACATAAAACCCGGGTTCCCAAACTGACCTTTGCTCTTTTATTATCACTTACAAAATACAGGTTGCTGTCCCAGGAATTTTATTAAAAGGGTGTCTCCTTGCAAACACTACTCTACTAAACTGGATTCCATTCTTTCAAAGCTCTTCCCCCAGCAAGACCCCAGCTGCCAAGACATACTTGACATACAAGTCCATGAACTACTCTTAATTAAAATACAATTAGAATGCTGGTGTCACCACATGCCAGAAATATGCCAAAAGGAGAGCCAAAGTGTGCAATTAGTGAGCAGCTGCCGCTGCAGAGAGCCTTCAGAAAAAGCAAAGCCAGGTGAAAGGTGTGAGCCCACCCTGAGTCCAGACCCCTCTTGCACTCTCAGACTGGCTCTGGCCCCCGGTGACACCCATGGTGCCCTCAGTTTCCTAATTGGTTGTAATGTGTTTGAAAGCCATTGGAAGGACTCTCTGGAGGGTTTTTTTGGCTTTTCATTAACTTGTGAGATCAATACATTCCCTCTGTACTAAGAGAATAAAAGGAACAAATTAGGACAAACTAAACCAGCTTTGAAACATTCTTGGGATTTTCCCAGCCTTGATATGTACCAAGTTATATCTGTTCTGGAACAGACTCTGTCATTTAATTTACTCCCCTTTTGACTAAAGGTTGCCATTAGAAAGAAGAGTCAGGATTTTGGTAGCATAGCCCACCTTAATATTGACAACTACAAAAATCTATCCAAACACCATTATAGACAGTTTGCCCAGACAATGCCTCAGTTGAAGTCACAAAGTGTGCAGCAAGAGCACAATGATTCATCTCTCTTCAGCAATCAGTGGAATTTTCAGGCAATGATAGCTTTTTTCTGTTGCCATAAAATTTCAAGAAGACTGCCAGGTTAGAAATTATAAAAACATCCACATTAGGAAAGGTAGGCATATTAAATGTGCCTTTCACCAAGGGTTATCAAGAGCTAACAAGGAAATGATTCAAAAAAGGCTCTATGATTGAACATGCACTCTGGCAGATCCTTCAATACTTTCCAGTCTCCTTTTAGTCCACACTTCTCTCATTCAAAAGTTTATTCATAAATTTTGAGAGTTAGTAACTAATATTCTTCCAGGTGGCATTTGTCAATACATCTCAGAGTGCTGAATTGCCACGATATCAGTTTCATCATTTGGGATTAGGAATGCCATATCCCAAACACCTCAAAAATCCCCATATCAAACTTAGAAATTTATTTAATATGCAGCTGATGTTTTTTCACTTCACATTGAAGCAAACAGTTACTTTTGCAAAACAAACACAAAATTATTTTTCCTTGATGTTCAGCTGGTAGCTAGAATTAAAAGAGCATTTGGAGTGTTTGCTGAAATGTGTCTGTAAGCACTGGTCCAGTATCCATATCACGAACCTGGTGTCCAGTTGCAAGTGATCCTCAGATATCACCTGGAGCTTTGCATGCCTCTAAAGCTCTTTTAGGTCCCTGTCCAGGTACACGGATAAGGTTTCCAAGCAGGACACATCAATTCAGCAATCAAACCTTCAGTTTACACAGGCTTCTCCTCTGGACGCAGAAGGCAGCCCTCTCATTCTGTTTATTCTCCCATGCCTTTAACTGAATTCCTTGCCATTTCATGGGCATTACTGTACATTTGTTGTACATGATCAGGAAACAAGTTTTTAAATATGTGTTATGCATTAAATATCACATATATTCAGCAGGGAAGGAAAAAAAAATGGTGGAGTAGAGTAATTTAACAGACTCTGGTTTCTAATAAATTTTCACAGCTACCCTAAACTGCATTAGCAAGTTCCAGTTTATTGTCAAGCTTGTGCACAACATCCCTCAGTGACATGTCAAATCTTTACCAAGGCAGCTGAGCTCCTAAAGCTGTCCTCATTGGCCTGAAACTTGTCAGATTAAATTGCCACCTCTTGTCAGGTAAAGATGTATGATCCAAAAACCCCCTGTCGCTGATGACACAAACAGTCCCTTCACTTTGCATGTGTTGTGAATCTCTAGTGTTTCTTACTATGAGCAGAGATGTATCTCGTGGTGAGAGGAAATATTCCTTGCTGACCACTTACAGCATGGTTTATTATAAATATAGACACAGGAACACAAAACTCCTAAATTTTTTAAATGGTTTTGCCCAGTTTTCACTTTTTTTTCCAGGATATTTGTCTGTCTAGAGAATCAAAAAATAAAAGTATTTTTATTGTCTCTTGTGTCTTAAGTACTGTTTCCATAGAATTGTCCAGATGCATATTTACTATTTCCAAAAGCTTGAGAAGGGAAACTGGACCCTTCCAGCCTTACCCATTCTGGGGTTACTGTGCATTCCTTCTCTCTTTACTACACCCTAGAGGCAGCACTTTGCTAGAAAGAATTACCTGTTACTTTTGTGGGTCCTCTATTACACCCAAGATCTGAGGAAAATGGAAAAGAGCCAAACACCCTAAGCTTTTTTTGGTATTTACACTGAAGTATTACTTTCATCAGCATTTTTCAAATCATTACAATTCCAAATCCTGCTGCTGGTTTATTCAAAACATAATCACAGAACACTGGCACATGGGGTATTCTGAACAACTTCTCTAAACTAGGAGGAAAAATAAAACCAAGTAAACCCAAACAAAGTATTTCTGACATAGACTCCTTTATAAGCTGCATTTAAGCTTAAACAAGTTTAGCATTTCCACTTTTCACCCCCCGAGCTCCCTGTTCCTTAGAAATGCAAAATATGTTTCAGGGTTTTTTGTTTGTTTGTTTGTTTGTTTTTGTTGTTTGTTTGTTAGTTTGTTTGTTTTTTCTTGAAAGAAGAAAGCAATAGCTCTATCTGTTGTGGAGAGAAATCATTCTTTTGCTCGATTTACAGTTTTCCAGTTACGAACTGGAAGTTCCAGGCAATGCAACTTGGGGGTTGTGGAGAGAAATCATTCTTTTGCTCGATTTACAGTTTTCCAGTTACGAACTGGAAGTTCCAGGCAATGCAACTTGGGGGTTTTGAGGCCAGAGACACAGAACTTAACTTTCCAAACTATAAAGGTGCAGCTCAACAGAAGGTGACACAAAAGTTCGATTCAACAGTTTAAACCAGAAATTCCTAAAAGCAGGCAGAAACTTTTCCCAAGTCTTCTGAAAGACTGGTGCTGATTAGTACTGTATTTCCTCACCTGCTTGCAGGAACACAGGTTGCTTACTCTGTTCTCATCACAAACTGAAATGGCTCCAAGCAGTGCCTGGGAGCATAATTAAAAAAAGTTGTGCCCCAGAGAAAGCTGCCCAGGAGCCTGAGCTAGCTGAGAAATGCACTCACAGCTTTTCCAACTGACAGCCAGAGAGCAGCTGCAGAGCAAGTTCAGTGGACATCAGATATAAGGTAATGCTGGAAATTTTCTGGCATTCTACAAAATTTTCTGAGTTTCCCAAAGACAGCTGAATGGAAGTTCAAACTACTAAAAATCAACACAAAATAGTTAAGACTCTGAAAATGGTATGAGTAGGTATCAAGCACTTTTTAGAAATGGCAGAATTGGTGAATAAAATAATTCAAACTACATCACTGAAAGCTTTAATGATGACAAAATGTTCAAAAAGGGATGCTTTTTTCCCCCTTTTATGTCTTACATAAAATGGACTCTTTCCACTAACCTTTCCCACCATCCTAGACCCCAGTTTAGATAATTCCATTATCATCTTCAAAGAAGAAAGATATATTAGGAAAATGAAGCTATAGACTAATGCTACCTTATTAAAATCCTATTTACATAGAATTAACATAAATACAAGTTGGTAAACCATATGCTATGGCATCTGTTCCTCTGTGTATTAATAACAAGACTGTCCCCTATAGGGCTCTCGAATTAATATGCATTAGAATATATTACAAAGTATTTTGATTCTCTTGACAATATAATTTGCAGCTAGATTATTTGTAGGCTTCTAGCTTGGAATTATTGCTGTTGCACTATACATCAGCTGTTTCTTCTAGTGTGATGAAAGTACAACACCTGTCTCTTCTGATATTAAGGCTTTATGGAATTGTGTCAATTCTCAAATCCTCAGCTCCTTACAATTTAAGTAACAAATTCACAGTTTGAATATGTCAGAAGATTTCGGTCCTTTACCGACTATACCATCATTTAGGAACTTTGTTTTCCAGCTTCCAGAACACTTAATATATGTCAAACACCAGCAGTGTTTACTAATTAGTTCAAGAAAAAAAAACTCACTTAAAAGAAAGAAAAAAGCTTTAAATATGAGGCTTAATAGATAAAAATTACATTTTAGCCACCAAACATTCTGTAAATATATATTTGCATTTCCAATGAAACTAACATATGCCTCCCTGCACTGGATAAAGCAGGTGCTTGTATTTGCTCTTGAAGACTATGAGGAATATTTTGGGAAATCAGCAAAGTCATTTATGCCCTACTGTTTTTATAATTTTATTTATTCCTTTCTTTGCATACGTTGTATGACTAAAAAAATACCCACAAAATCTGTCGTTTCTTCAGGTCAGCTACAAGGTTTAGTAACTAAAAAAGCTTAAAAGCTAAATGCCAAAATAAAAAATTACTGAGAGATATTTGGAACTACAAAGGCCTCTCCTTCACAGGGGAGAGATGGCCACCAAGAGCTACCTGCTCTCAGACCATGCCTCTAAAACGCTTCCCCTGAAAAGAGGCTACAGCTCCTCCCATGCTTTCCCCCTTGAGGGTCTCTATTTCAGTGTTGCTCCCTGAAAGCCTCAGCAAACAAAGCAGGAACTACGCAACCCAGGATGAAACCTGCCCAGACCTGCAGCCACAGGAGGCTGCTGACATTCTCCTGCCCCTCATCCGGTCTGGGAGGTGCTGACCATCCTCCGACAGCTCAAATGTCCACACACACAGCTCCCCCACAGGCCTGGAAATCGGGAATTAAAAACCAAACCAGCACAGGAAAATGCCCACTCACTTCCTGAGAGCACCTTTTGCATCAAACCAAATACAAACAAATCAACTAGAACCATCAGGTTTTCTCTTTTTTTGCTTTATGTGAGCCATGGAGACCTCAGAAAGCCTCTTCCCTGATGCAGCTCCAGCACTTGCATGCTGTTCTGGAATATTGCTCACCAAGTGCCTCAGTAGGGGCAGAATGTTCTGACTGACCCGAGCCATGGGCTCAAGGGGCCACTGCGGGTGGCCAGTCCCAGAGAGAGGAATTTTGTGGGGCAGAAGAAGCAGCCAGAGCAAGCTCACCCAGCCAAGCCTCTCCTCCACCTGCAGCCCTCACCTTCTGAGGAGAGCTGGCAAAGAGAACCACAACTGATACTCCTCACCCGAGGGCAAAACCTCCATTATTTGCCCTCTACCCAGCTGGTCAGGTAACAGCTTCCCTCAGGATGCCTTGACTCCATCCTACCCAGCCCTGAGCCACCTGCCTCACACCCCTGGGGCTTGCTTGGTTTCCCCGCCAGGTGAGAGCTGCTTTGGGTTGTTCTGGTTATTTCTGAAGCAGTCCAACAAAGTGTTGCTGCACATCTCTTCTCTGTGGATAATCTAATAGCTGAAGTTCAGAACTCCTGAAGAAGTGTATACTTAAATGAGAATTCCATTCCATTACTGGGCTACTTGAGAGTTTAGATCTCTAGAATATTTTCCCATGCTAGAAGCTTAAAGTTGCCCAGGGTTTTTTTGGATAACTGTGAAATGCTCCCAATCAAGGCCCATAGCTCTTGTTTTAGGTGTATAGTGCTGTATGGATGCCACCTCTTTCCACAGCTGGAGAAACTGAGGCTCAAGAACGTGGCAGGAGTGGCACCCCCTGTCAGACAGAGCCTCCTCATCCTCAGCAGGGAGCCCTGGGGACACATTGCCTCCTTGGCCACCCACCTTTCAGGATGCTGAACATCCTAGGAAAAATTTAAGATAGCTAGTGACAGACCCAGAAGTACAGAAGTATTTGCATTGTTGTAACTTTTACACACTTGGACCAACATTTGCTTTTCCATATCTCACAGCTGAGTTTGTATTAAAGCCTCAGTGCCTCCAGACTGACGGCACGATGGGTAAAGGACTTCAGAGGTGAATTAGTAATAGATCCTGCCTTAATATTCTTGATGTAATACTGAAAAATATCTCCAAGTTTTCAGAAACTATGGAAGAAGAACGCTATAGAAAATATTACCAGAAGGTTGTTCTTACTATACAGGTTTGCTTTCACAGCTCTGGAGCCCGACACATTCTGTTTGAATTTTCGGGTTCTGCTAACAGAGGGAAATATCCAGTATGGCATTCTCTATCCCCAGAAGAAGGAGGAACATTACTAGTGCCTTTTTTCCTACGGTTGTGTCCTGTGCAGCCTGTGCCAGGCCCTGGCTCAGGAGCCGAGTGACAGCCAAGGCCAGGCACAGCCTGCTCTGTTCCAGCACTGCCACAGGAACCCTCCACTTGTCAGGAGCCGGGCAAAGGTGAGACAGAACCTGTGAGTCCAGGTGCTAGGTATGAACTGCACCTCTTCTGGGATCAGAGGAGATTTAGAGTGAGGAAAGGAAAGATAAAACTGAACAGTCTGCAGCTTGTTCCCCACTGGGTCTTCTTCTCCAAGACTGAATCCACGTTGCTTTTGTTTTCATGCTTAAACAATCTTCTGCCTGGCACTCCAGTAAAAGATGCAATGAGGCACTACGGGGGACAGTGCGGGCTGTGTCATCTCCTGGAATGAAAAACAGTCTTAAGAATAACGGATCATCAGCAATTTTCACTTTAGGTTTTAGGTAACCGAGCAGGAATTACAATATTCAAAAAGCAAATAGGTTGAGCAGTAGAGGGATGGAAGCCATGCAGACAGGATTATAGTTGGTTTTTAGTTTTGGCCTACAACTACCAAATTTTTCTGCTTTATTATATATATTGTGTAAGGCTGCATTATGGATCAGATTGCTGCATAAGGTATTACAGAAATATGTGAGCTTTAGGCTCCCCACACAGAGCATCATCATGCCTGCAAAATTTCCTTCAGTTCTGCATATTCATTAATTGCTTGAGTTGTCATGGTCCTCAGTTCTGAAGTGTTTCATTAATTTCCAGCCTAGACACAAATATAATGATTTTTCTAGCCAGAGACAAATAGATTGGATCAAGACTAATCCTACTGAGCTTTGAGTTCCTAAGTAGTGATCACAAAGGGTCTCTCAGTTATAGAACAGTGACCCTTTTGAATAGTATTCACATATAATTAATATAAGCATGTCTTAATAAACCATATGCTCACTCAGCTGTTCTTTGCTGTATTAATAACAGGGCTGTCCCCTAAGGGACTCCAAAATGAATGTATATTAGACATATGTATCCTAATAACCAGAAGGTATCACAGTTGTACTTGTCTTACTTTAGATAAGTATTTAATACAGCATTATTTTAATGACTTAAAGAAAACATATGTCCCTGTCAGCTCAAAAATGCAGTTTATGAGACTCAAGCTAAATACTGGGATAAAAAATATCACAAATGTCATTAATTCTCATTTTATGTTAATAACTAATGAGATTGATAATAATGTGTACCTAATAATCTAATACTCTTTAAAAGAAAAGGGAAAGTGCCTATAAGGCAAAGTGCAACATAACAAAACCTCTGAATATATCATATAATTTCAGGTCTCATTTGCTGTTGCTCATTGCCTTATGACACAGACTATAACAGACTATTGCTCTTCACAGTATTAAAGTAGGCAAACCTATTTAAATAAAATAATCACCATTATCTCACACAAGAGTTCAGCTTGGAGTGATCTGAAATTTCCAACCACATTTGTTCTCTTATCTGATTTATCACATGCAATTTATTTTATGATATCTTAGCTCCCCCACACTTTTGAAAGTAAAAGTGGCAAAATTAAAGTCTAATCAAAATCCTAAAGAGAAATCTCTGAGTAAAAAAATAGACAAATATTAACTGGAATAAGAATTCCTGCCTATGTCTCTCAGTTTCCAAAGGAAAGCCTGATCACTGAGTTTTTCTCTTTTCTAGGATGGTTCTCATAAGAAGCTTTGACAGAGAACAGACTGATCCTGCTGAGATTTATTAAAATGCAAAGGTGTCTTTGTGCAATGGGAAAGAGCACAATGGCGTAGGAGCGCCAGGAAGATGCTCAGAGGGCTGGAGCACCTCTCCAGTGAAGACAGGCTGAGAGAGATGGGGCTGCTCAGCCTGGAGAGGGGAAGGCTGTGGAGAGACCTCAGGGCCCCTTCCAGTGCCTAAAGAGACTCCAAGAGACTTTGGACAAGGGCCTGAAGTGACAGGACAAGGGGAATGGCTTCCCACGGCCAGAGGGCAGGGTTAGATGGGATATTAGGGAAAAAATCTCTATTACTGGGAGGTGAGACACTGGCACAGGCTGCCCAGGGAGGTTGTGGATTCCCTTTCCCTAGAAGTGTTCAAGGCCAGGGTGGGGCTCTCTGGGTTTTGTTATGGTTGGATGAATAATTCATAAATAGCCTTTTCTTGCACTGTTTCCCATGAATGCCTTTTCTGACCTCCTGTGCCACTTTTAAGTACAGATAGAAGAGAGGTTTTTTTATTTTTTGGTTGGGGGGAGAGAGACTTTTCTGCTGTGTGTAATGAGCATAGGTACCCTGAGCAATGGGGAAACCAAACGACTGTTGTAGGCACCCCAAATAATACACTGATGTTGGATGAAAATTGCAATTATCATTCTACCACTTCTACAGCTCTGCGTAATAGATACAGCTCACAGAAGAGCTCAGAGTTACAGCTTCAGTTTTCTGAGCAGATGTGATCCCCACCTCACAAGATCCTCAGGTAGTTAACAATACACTTGTCATTTTGAATTGGATAAAAAGCAGCTGTTCTTTAGGCTTTCATTTCAAAGAAAATACATACTGTTCTGCAACAAATGGCAATTACCTGTCAAAAGGGGAATATTGAGAGCAGTTCTCCAGATAAAATGCTTTTGTTTATCATTAATTTATAACAACGCATCACAAACTTGAGGAGTAGATGCAAGAGTCGTAGAATAATGAAGCCTGAATATTTTGATCAAAACAACTACAGCAGGTTCAACATCTCCACTGGGCTAAGCTAGCTGAATTGAAATGTCTGGTCTCGATTGCTTGTTGCCGTGTTGTGCTTTCACCAGCTGACATGAGGAAACTTCTTTTCCTGACAAAAGACAAAACATTTCTGCCAGCTGAGGTGACATTGTGTTCATTCAATAATGATACAAGGCCCCGAGGTTCTTCGGCAAGAGAGATAACAAAGAGAATCCTCATTAACTAACTGCAGAAGAATGAAGGTCAACCCACAGAGAGAATTTCATGCTTACATGTCAGCTACAACATTTGTTCTTCATTAATTCTTTAAGCCCAAGCTGGGATATCATCTAGCAGCATTTTAATGTCCCGCACTCCATCAGAAATAACTCTTAGGATGTGGGTTTCTTTGCACTCTGCTTAAGAAGCTTTTTTTAGAAGCACTTGACTTCACGTCGTTGGACACTAATAATGTTTTAGGATTATTACAGGACGGGATGTAATACAGGAAATAACGGTTTGGGTATTTCAAGATGAAATAAGTGAGGATTGACATAATATATTCCAAGAAACTCACTATATGGACACATAAAAATACCATCACTAATTTTTATGTTTGTGCACTACTTTGTTGCTGTCATATTTTTAAGTGTTTTCTGGTGAATCAAAACATCTTATTTCTGTCAAGAATCTACTCCCCATAGGCTGGTAGAATTATATGCAAGATACTGTATTTTCAAATATGCAGATTGAACTATAAATATTTAAGTCTATTTACGTCTAGGGAGTTTTGGACGTATTCTGTGTAATTAACCACTAAACAGATGACAGCCACACCTTTGTTTTCTTAGATTTTACCCTAAAAAAATACATGTGTCGTGTTGTGAAATAGTGTCCCACATTTTTCTCTCCCTGTGATGGCCACAAAAAAAATCTCCCAAGCCAATAGCCTTCTGGTTTTGCATGTTTATTGCTCTTAAGTATAGATCTGTTCCCATAGAAGTAAGAAAACATAAAGCACACTGTGTATGTGTGTGTGTACATTCAGTTCTCTATATATATGTATCTATATCTCTATGTTTAATGGATATCCTTTTGAAGATTTAGTTCTTCTTAGAATTTGAGGGCACTCTGCATATAATAGAATGGTAAATGTGGATCTTGGGAAGATTTCCTGCAGAGCATGAGCACAGGCAGGGACCTTCCTCTGGTCCTGCTCAAACTGCCAGAGGCTTCCAGTGACACAGCAGCACTGCCAAGCCATGGGGTTGAGGATTTCCATGCCATCAGTCCTGGCAACCTCCACGTACGAGAGACTAACATCCAAACATTTGCAGTTCTTTGTAATTTTTAACCTCTCTTTATGCCATATGGCTATTGTGCTTTCAGGTTCATTTTAACTGACATGTTGCAATTAGAAATATTAGAGACATCAGAGAGAATTTGGGTGAGGAAATGGCCAGACAGTTACTGCTTCAAATGGAGAGGCTTATCCTTGTATCGAGTTTGTTATAAAGCAGTTTCTTGTAACCCCAAATGGCTTGTCCTCAGTGTCTTATATTATTCATTTTATTGGTCATCTCTGGATTCTTGTCAGAAAAAGAAAAAAGGTGATGGAGAAGTGACTGACAAGCAAGAATATTTTAACTGAGTGTCCTTTTACTGTTTCTTCCAAAGCCTCAGTGAATTATCCTGTCTCCCTTTCAGCCAATGCTAATCTGATATCAATATATTATTTTATGAACACTGTGCAAATAGAGAATTGTATTTAATTTATATAATAAATATATTATTTTATAAAAATGAGCATAATTTTATGACCACTGTGCACCCTTGTCTCTTAGCAGACTTCTGTTGATTTGTTTCAGGTTTAATCTGCAGGTGCCATCAGATTCCTAGATCAGCAGAGAACCCCAGTGCTCTCTGAAGGCAGAAGGCAGCCTGTGTCAGGGAAATCTGATCAGCATGATGTCTAATCTAACACTGAGACAAAAACATACAGTTCTTTGCCTACATTTTCAAATTAGAACCTGGAAATAGTAAATGTTGTAATAGAAAAACAGAGAAATAAAATTCTAAAATACCAAAACACTAAGGCACTCAAAAGGAAAAAAAGCAGAACAAAACAAACCAGCCCCCAGTTTAATTCACCTCTGTAGCTGTAATCCAAAGGAATGGTGTAGCAAAGTGTCTATTTGTGTCCTGGATCACGAAGCAGGCTGTAGCCCTGAGTGGGCTTATCTAGCTGCCTTTTAAACTGTTTCCATCCAACCTTGTCCACTACAAATCCTCAGTTCAACACCCTTGTCTCTGCTGTCAGGCAGCACTGTAAACATGATGGTTTTTTTCTACCTGCACCTGCAGAGTTCTGATGTCTGTTCCTCAGTCAGGCAGCCCAGCACACAACTGTCCTTCTCCTTCACGTCTCCCTTTTATTAGGAAGGCAGCAAATTATAAGCTATTCTGTCTTCCCAAACTTGTCCTGATTGGCTTGAAAGGAGATCTCAGAGCCAGCCTGCCACATCTACTGCAAAACAAGGCACCTGACACACTTAGAAAGAACAGTAGAATGCTGTGTGTTCCATTTCCTAAACACCAGCTGCTCCATCAGTTCTACCTCAGCCTTCTCCTCTGCTGCTGCCTCGGTCCCTCGTGGCTTTGGCTGGCCTTGCTCCTGGCAGGTGTCATTTCAGATTTAATGGCCACAGGACTCCCTTGCAGACCATGACAGAGAAATATTTGCCATTCCATCCTGCTCTACTGGGGTATGCCAAGTAAATCAAGAAACAGAAGTGGTAGAATAAAATTACTGCTACGCTTGGGTAGTATGTCCATCTTAGCTGGATTTACACAGTCTTCAAATATCTGTCATAATAAAGCTGACATATACAAAAACCTGTCACATCTGTACAAATTTACAAAAAGAGAACTCTAACAGTGTTCATAATTTAGAAAAATATCCCATTAAGTTTCAGCTTTTTTTAAAAAACAATCCAGTCTAATGTTGATCAACAAAATGGCTTTGCAAAGGGGAAATCCTTACCTAATAGGCAGATGAAGCAAAGATAGTTGTCTGCAACACAGATCCAGAAACTTCTTTAATTTCTTCTCTTGTGCTTGCATGCTTTGGAGCACAGGATTTGGTTTCCCCAACACAGATCCAGAAACTTCTTTAATTTCTTCTCTTGTGCTTGCATGCTTTGGAGCACAGGATTTGATTTCCCCAACACAGATCCAGAAACTTCTTTAATTTCTTCTCTTGTGCTTGCATGCTTTGGAGCACAGGATTTGGTTTCCCCTCTTCTCTGCTGAACAATTATGAGGTAACGTTTGATCTACTTAGCAAATGGTGCAATATCCTCTTTCATTTTTATTCATTTATTTATTTTATAATGAAGAGAGAGCTCTCAGAGTGAACGAGCAATTACCCAGCACCTTCCTCTGGGATCCTTCTGAGAGCAAGGAACAGAGGCACTCAGACACGATTCCAATCCACCTTTGCCATGGTGCAGTGCAGAGTCGATGTGAAGAGCTGCTGACACACACAGAGGTCTTGCAGGCACTCTCACGAGTTAAGTGTGTTAATGGTTTCCTAATCAAAACAAAAGCCACAAAGCTCCTATCGAGCACCCCGGTAATTACTGACAGACTATAAATGTGTGTGAGATGGTCAGAGTCCATCCCCTAAAGTTTATCCCAAAATAACATTTTCAAAAACTACCCTAATATCCTGAAACTTTTATAACAAGGTTTCTGAACTGAATTGTGAAAATGCCAAATTATAAGGTGTTTTGGACTAGTTTTCCACCAATATCAGGTGAAATTAGTGGGTTTAAATAACTTGATCACAGTTGAAATGAAAGCAAGAAAAGTGAGAGATTTTTCTATTTTTATTTTTTTGGGGAATACTTAAATATTACATTACAAAAGCAAGTTCAAAGATGTAAAAGAACATAAATTCAGTTTTAGGAAGGTATACAGGTTAACTCTGAACCAATAATTTTCTGAATTCTACCCTACTATTTTACATTCACTGTAAAATACGAACCTTTCAGTAGTGGAAAATTATTCCTTTTCTTCTCCAGTAAAAGTGTTAGTCAAAATAACATTCTTTTATTAATTTTTTAGATAACAATTGATATCAACTAGGTAAAACATGATCCAAGAATTCTTCCTAAAATATCACAGCATTTAATGTTACATTGCTGGACAGGCCTGTGTACTTCATGGAGGTTACATGCTGCAGTAAGAAAAATGAATATTTATTCAACATACCAAATCAACTTCTTGATTATTTTGCCCTTTTGAGAAAAATGTACAAAGGAGATTTGAAATCCTGTCATCCAAATCTGCCCCAGCTTACAACTCCCTGTTAGTGGCTGAAGAAGATATAAGATAAGAGTATCAGTTCTACTTCACATACATTTAAACAGACTGGAGGAATACATTTTAAACTTTAGAAAATCCTAATCAACATAAGACTCTTTATACAAGTACTGCTATCTTGTGTTATTGGGTAAACAGATTTTTTTCTCTTCCATCAATTTAAGTCTATTTATTTAGAAATTACTGGGTTATTAGAACTTCTATCTTGTCTCTTGCATTTAATTTTCAATTTGCATTACATTTAGATATCCCAGTGACAGAGAAAGAGGTGGATGGTTCCATTTCTGTAGCTTCCAGTTCTGTAAAGTGAATCTCAGTGTGAAAAATTAAGATTAATGGGCTTCATAATCATTTTGTTCTGCTGAAACCAATTTGAATAAAAGGGGAAAAGTTTATTTATGAAAATATCTTTGATATCTTTGGATAAAAATAAGCACTGTACACGAATTTGAGCTCATGCACAAATTGCCATTTTATTTTCTCCCTTACCTGTACAAAACCCCTTTAGCATATGCACAATGGATTTCAGGATGTTCTCTTTCAAACTGTTATCTAAAGGATGAGTAGGAAGTGGTCTGGGGGAGCATGAAGTGTGGAGCAGCTGACTGCCACTCCGGCTATGTGATTTTAGGATTCCATGTACACACTGATCTTTCAACAGATAATTTACCTTCTTTAACTGAAGGGTAGATGCTTCAGCTTGAGACAGATGCAGCAATTCTCACCCCCAGCTGCCCACCTAGTCCCTCTCTGAGGCACCTCCTGTGGTTGTTTTGTAGTTATTTAGGGTACCACGTGTCAGGAGTTTTGCTTTTGGATCAGTTCAAGAACCTAAAGATGCCGCGTAGCCAGTGCAGGAACAGCTGGGAGTTCCCTGTACGGGAGAAGGAATGTCTGAGAGAGGGGTGGTGAGACCATGCCCCAGAAATAAACCATCCCATCATCACTCTGAGGCATGGAACTGCTGACAAGCAGAATGGACACAAATATGGGCCTTGTCTCTCTTCTGAGATAAATGCCCACTTTATTGAGGAACATAGAAGTGACATTTGATCAAATCTAATCCAAATAAAAACTGCTCCAATGTCGGTTGCGTAACACTTAATGTATAATCCTTCCTGATTTTAAATGGCTAAACCCAGAATTAATTAGTTAAGCTTTTCATTCCTCACCAGCTGAACATTATTGCATCAGCATTTTGGCTTTTTACACCTTAACTGTGGAATTTCTTTAAGCCCAGTCTTATTTCATAGGAGAACAGGCACGTTTTAAATTCTTCAGTATGCAGGAGAAAGAAGAAAGCAGGTGACACACAATAAAGATTTCATACCTGTTCAGCTTCTTGTAGCATCTCCAGACCAATGATCTTAAATCAACAGAGTGATTGCTTGAGAAAAGCCTTATGCCACAAGTCCAAATCCAGCATTGATCCACTCTCTCACTGTTACAAAGTCAATATATTTCATCCACCACCTTTGGCTTTATTTTTAACTTTGCCACTGTATCTGTTGCCATGCTGTTCTGGTACGTTGAGCACTACCCTGGGCACTCAACCAGGGAACGCAGCACATTACAAATGGATGTGGAATGGTAGTACATTAGCCAGGAAATACTGCAGCATCACCTCCTCCCTGAAATCTCACAAATTCCACTTTCCCTTCTAGCAAAATACTTCTGAGCCCATAATGGGGAATAGGTAGAATTTAGATTTTTGTAACTGCTGCCTGAGCACCAACCCATGAGAATGATAAACATTTTACTGTATCCAGCATCTGGCACCTGTAAAACTTTTGGGTTTAATTTTTGTTGTGTGATTTGACATCACCTTAGAAAACCTGCTCTAATCAGGAATTTCATTTTATAACAGAAGCAGAGTGAATACACAGGGTCTGGATGTAGCAGAGGTGCTGTGATGCCCTGACCTGGAGATGGCCTCTTGCCAACCTCAGCTTTGGCTGCATTACCTTTGCAATCATTTAGTACCAGTCCTTCATGTCAGCAGGGTGATAGCGCAAAATGAGCACTTCCAAATGCATAAATACTCATCCACAGCAGCAGAAAGAACTGACCTAAGGCACTGTACTTTGCAGATAAGGAGTCACATAAGCTGGCTATATGTTCATTATATCATTTGGACACATAAACCATTTATTTACATATCAGTGCCATCTCTGTATGGCGGAAGAGGTACACCTTTTTTATTTTCTTTGCCCATTTATCTTTTAATTCTTTTTTAAAGTCACCTCACTACAAATGTGCGGAGAGGCTTTTAGAAACAACTATAACACAAATGAAACAACAGCATTGACCAGACAATCTTAAAATAATTCTGCCAATAAAGGCTGGGCAGATGCATGAGGAGACCCTCAAATCCATTTCCCCATGAAAGAAAAGCTCAGATAGCTCCTATGAATACATTTCTTCTTTGGAAAAGTGCAAAGCTTTGCCAGTTAATCAGGAATTACTCATTCACTGTGTCTGTGTGAGCCTCAGTGCAGTAAACTGCATGCCAAAAAATTCTTATTTACCTATAACACATATGCAAACACAGTAAGTACATATATGTACCTCCTAACTACATGCAAACAATTAAATAAAATTTAAAAAAAACCCCTCCCCTAAAATTTAATTGAAGACTGTACAAGGCCTCACAAAACCAAGCAGTTGAGCAGTGGTCCCTGAACAGCAGAGATAAATTATGGAAGTCTTTGGCCTCACAAACCATGACTGTGATATCTGGTGCAATCCAACCCAATGGATTATGAACTCCTCAGGATAAAAAAATAACACATAAATTTAAAGAAATGTCAATAACAGTGAAAAATGATCAAAGCAAACTAAGACACCATCTAGTATAACTCAGATGCAGAATTATATTCTCACAGAGATATTTTTTAAGTTTTCCGGGAGGCATCAGTGAACCAATAAAGAGGAGAATTAATCCCTAAAATGCTGGAAAATGTGGAGCTCAGGCTTTCATTTATCTTGCACTCCTGGTGCTGCACAGGTATATCAGGGATCTGACAGCCCTGCGTGGTATTGCTGCTGCACCATCTGTGCAGCAAATGCACACCTGAGCTCCAGGGAAATGCTGGAGGAGTGCAGCAGAATTTCTAACTCAGTGTTTCTTTTAAAATATTTTACAGAAACTCACTTCTGGCCCAACATTAAAATAATGCTAATTATTGAACAATAACAGTAAAGTAGCCTATCTGTAAATAAGATTGTCTTTCTGAATACACATGACGTGAAACCCTTCCTTGGAGAGGATGACGAGGGCTTTGGTACTCACATAGTGAGACCCAAAATTAATCTGTCATGTTCTTATATAGATGGTGTATTGACTTTATTTATTTTCGCAGTACTCTCATCTTGGAGAGAAAATACACTTCAAAGTGGAAAAATGGCCTTGTAATACTCAGCAAGAGATTTTTTTAATAGCAGACACAGATGAGGAAGATATTCAGACTAACAGGAAAAACCAAAGCACTGAACATAGAAGCTGATAGAGTGTCCTTCACAGAACATAATATTTAAGAAAAAATATCAAAGCATTTAGTCTTTTGACAAACGCATTCTCTGTTGTGTAAATCAAAAATAAAAGCTAGTCTGACTTAAGCATTGCCCAATTAAGTATAATTTACTTAATTAGTATCAGGAGATTCCCTCAACATCTGTATTCTATGTGTTTTTCTTTGAAATCTTCTGTATCTATATCCTTGCTAAATTCCTTACAAGCTTAAGGCTGAAGATTCTGTTTGCTGCTTCCATAGATGGCAGTTAGAATTCAGTCATTCTCTCATTTTTAAATACAAATAAGTTTTTACATACTTATTTCATAAATAAAAGCCACCTGTTTGTAACCACCCTTCTAGTACCACAAAGACAGATTTGTATCCCGTTCACATTATTATTGAATCATTATTATAGGAAAACAGCTTTTGTTATCTCATGCACAGTGCTCTACCCCCTGTGAAGCTCAAGATTAAGAAAAGATGACAAACATGACTTTCTTTTGGCCCTCTCATGATCAAATATACATGACTGGCAGCTAGAATTTCTTAGGAAGAACAAATAAAAGTAACAGCAGGAAGGACCCTGAAGAGGTGCTGAGGCTTTCTAGCTGCAGTTCCTCTGGAGAGGGCCACGTCTGCCTGCCTGGCTATAACATCAGAGAGAGAGGAAAGAAGAGATTGGAATTATCAGCTGGTTGTGATGGCAGGGCTTAGTTTCAGGAGGTAGTTCTAGTCTAGTTGCAAGGCTGACATAAATTGGTATTTTCACTCACTATTGGAATAAAAATGGTTTTACCATGAAAATAAGCTGCCTAATATGCACTCAATTTAAACAACAAATGGAAAAATAGTCAGAAAAATAATAATGGGGTCTCCTGATAGGTCTCAGTCAATATGTAGCCATTAAAAAAAGCTGTAACCCAATTATTTTTGTGCATGACTACAAAATATGCTCTAAGTTAATTGGGAACTCATAGGTTTTCCTTTCTTCCTTCCTGAGAACACTCCTTCAAATGATTTCCACTCTGAGGATTTCACTCTTTTTTTTTTTTTTTTTTCCATTACCATCAGAGTTTACATTAAGTCAATCTACTTCTACCTACAAAAAGCTAATTACTGATCTCAGCCAGGCCCATAAACAGTGCTTTTACATTAACCAGGGGTCATTAAATACCACAGGAAAACACTTTCTTTTCCAGATGGTTGAAGGGTTGTCTCTGTGCAACATGTTCAGCATTTGTTCACCTGCAAAGAAGAATTCCAATTACCATGCTTTAAGTTAAGAAAATATATACAGCTTCTTACACACGCATCTGTTGGCAGCTGTAGGAGCTATTACTGATCCATGCACCACACTAAGTCATTTACTCTAGGATAACTCCATGTAACTCCATGGGTTGCATTGCTTTACATATTTACCTTCTATGTGTTCTCAGAAGACTCTGGTATGATTTTAAAAAAGTAAATATCTACTTACAGTACCAATTTTACCACTTTTAAAAGCATAGAGCTGAGTACCTGACATGAATCCCTTGAAAGTATGCTAATAATTAGTAAAAATACTTTGCACAGCAGGAAAAAGTCTTCCTCCTTTAAAATAAAAATAAAATAAAAATCCTGTACTTGTGATTGGAAACTCCATGGCATGCTTTATGCACTCAAGATCTATTGACTTGGAGTCATAAGGGAAGGGCATGTCTCTGGCATCTGTTTTTTTCTCTCCTGAAAGATATACAATGGAAATCAGTGTTATTAAATAAAATTGTGGGTTTTCCTTCTACTGTGTAATTGGTCAGGTACCTTAGTGCAAAATGGTATGCCTGTTCTGAAGGAATTGCTAAAGAGGTGGGAAATACTGAACCTCATGTAGAGTAATCTGAGGTCTCTGAATGAGGAGACAGGGAACCATCACCTGAATTTCTATGAGATCATAAATATATAAAGCTATAAAGAGGACACAGCTCCTTTAATTTGCTCTGGAATATTCCTTCAAGATGAGAATTTTTCAAGACAACCACTTAATTATTTTCCTGTATATACATCATCTGTTTGTCAGAGTGCCTTCAGGTTCTAATGAGACGGATTATCAATAAAATCTTGTTTTCACATGAAGCATAAATAAGAGAGTGAGTGAGAAAATAATGTGCTGCAAGTTGACAGAGAACTCAGAAGTCCTCACGCCTCCTTGCCAGGGTGGATGCTTGGATCAGGTCTTCCTCTCCAGCCTCTTTTCGTCAGCAATGAGGAGATGCAGCATCCTCTCCCAGATCAACCTCATCCTCTCCCAGATCAACCTCATCCTCCCCCAGATCAACCTCATCCTCCCACACATAAACCTCATCCTCCCACAGATCAACCTCATCCTCTCCCAGATCAACCTCATCCTCCCCCAGATCAACCTCATCCTCCCCCAGATCAACCTCATCCTCCCACACATAAACCTCATCCTCCCCCAGATAAACCTCGTCCTCTCACAGATAAGCCTCCTGCTCCAGTGGATCATGTAGGGTAAGGTCTCACTAATTCTCAGGGCAGGCTGTAAGAGACACCTCTTGCATTGGTTACATGGAGACCTGGTTTTCTGTCTTGGGGTTTTACCTATTTTACTTATCTCAAACTATCAGAAAACTCTGTAGAGTATGTTATTAGTGTTCACAATTATAACTGCAGTATACAAGATAGCTGTGATTACCAAATTTGCTGGACAAAAGCCTTCGGGTAAAAGATTTTTTTGCAAAAAGGCATACTGAGCCACTCCTGGATGCTTCAGAAATTCATCAGACTTTGCCAGATGGATGGGAGATGCTCTGAATTTTCTTTAAAAATACTACTTAAATAAGAGACTTCAAAATTTTGGTGATGCTGTATTTTTTCAAATGTAAATGTTAGTTTTAATGTAAGTATTTGCTATATCACTTTTTAAATTTGTAACTTTAAAGTATCTTTAAGATGACAAAAATAATTTAAAAAACAAAAAACAAAAGCAAACAAACAAACAACAACAACAACAAAACCAAAGCTACCAAAAAAGCGCAAAACCCAATAAAGTCCAGCATTTTAAATTAACCTGAATGTTCTGTTCAACCTAAAACACTTTTCCAAATTATTTGGTGTGAGTCAAGCCAAGAAATCTGTTATTGACCTCCTTGTAATCAGGACTTTTTTGCCATCATAATCACAACATAATCATTCATATATTTTCTTTTTTCTTATGAGAAAACACATTAAGAAAAATTAGATTAGTGCATGATTAATCTGCAAGGTAACAGTATAAAGGCAAAAATATCCAGATTTGTGAACACTTATGAATTCTTAAAGCAAGATTGATACCAAAAATACTCACTATATAATTCACAAATTATTCTTGGGCTGTTTCCCATTTTATGAATGGTCTATTCTTCTGTTTTTATTAATATTGTTGACTAGCTACAACAGGTGACATTTTTATCCCCTTAGGCTGTCCATTATCCAAATGAAGGGCCATCTGGAAAGGGATTCTGTTCACTGAAAAATGTGACAGAGCTGATGGCTTTTTAACTGCAAGTCATCTATGATTGCTGGTAAACACCAAAAATTAGCATTGATCCCCCTCAAATGAAAAAAACAACAACAATAAAGTACTTCAGACAGGCTTATGGAAACACCTTCTCGGCAGATGTGCATGCTAATTAATAATTGTACATGGCAACCCTTCCTCATTTTTGTAAATTAATGCCAGTTGAATCCTCTAAAACAAATAAACATGACTACAGATGGGGCAGCTACTTGGATATGCCCAGCAGAGCATATGTGGAGTAGGAAATGGGGTGGGACTGAGATCTCTGCCATGCTACAACCAGGCAGTAGACAAGAGCCATTACCAGAACCTGCCACACTCAGAAAATCAGGGACTTGGCGCTTCTGCCCCCCAGGCCACGTTCTGGGAGGGTTTCCAAAGAGAAAGTGGATGCTGCGCTGCCTCTGGATTTGAAGGTTGTGGCTGGGAGGGACTGAGGAAGCAGTCACACATTCAGAGGCAGGACAAGACTGGCACCATTTGGGTGTGACAACACTCAAAATTGTGTTTTACACCAGCAGTACAAGAGGAATGGAAACAGAAAATTAAAACATACTCGACTCATCTGTCTTCCATCAATATCATGTTTTCCTTCTGGGGTGATGAATGCACACCTGCAGTGAATGTACTCACCAAATCAACTGGAAACTGCTCTTTGGGCTTTGATGGAATTGAACCAGGCTCTCTAACAGTACCAGCAAAAACTCACCAGAGACTGACATAGCCTGACAAAGTTGGAAACCACTAGGAACAGAATAACTGAGGATCACAAGTATCAGAAAATAGTCTCATAATTTCCTCTGCACTGAGATATCATTATAAACATGTTTATTTTATGACAAAACTGTGCCACAATTATTAAACAAGAACTGGTTCCTTATAAATTGGACTCAAACTTGGTTATCTTTTGAGCCATTGATTGAAAATGTGGATTTGGGGACTTTGTTTCCATCATCTGGCATCAGAACAGCAACACTCAGGTACCTTTACGCTGACACAGAAAATATACATTAAAAATTCTATAGCACACTTTTGTCATCTCAAAAGACATGAAGAGTATAATTATCTTGCCTTAGAACAATCATATCCATCAGAACCTATAATTACAACAGGACTAACAACCCTTGGTTTACTTCTGCCTGCTACCTTATACTGGAAACCATCTACAACATCCTCTCTGCATCTGGTGCCGCCGTGGTGAATGCCTGAGCGGCGAGTTTGGGCAGCATAAGAGTCCCCTCTCTTGATCTAGCAGGTGTGTGACTACAAGGGCTACACCATGTTCATATATCAAACTGATATAAGGCAAAACTGAAGAGGAAGAAAAAGATCTACTGCAATAATATCGAAGCTTTCTAATGTACCAACAAATAAAAGCAATAGACTTTGTCACGGCACAAAACATGAAAGAATTTTAGTTTTAAAGTACTGCTCTGCACAACACAGCAAACTGAACAATCAAATCATTGTCTGCTTGTCTAACACCGAGGCAGCATTATCCACAAACATCCTGCAGCTAGGAGATAAGATGCTGGAGAAGTACTATAAAATGGTTTATAATGCAACTAACAATGATTTGGTAATTTGGACATTTCATATATTAAATGAATGAAAATGATTTTTTTTTTTTAATGAAAAACTATTTAAATCAGAAATCATCAGACATGCAATGACAAGGCTTATTTGTACTCTGCTTGTGTTCCCAGCCAATGACTGAATTCTCTCCATTTTTAAATAGCACTCTTTTAACATGAAGGGAGAAAGTTGGATGCTTAGTATTACTTTTAAATTAAACCACCCAACTGGTATGAATAAAAGGAAGCCTCCTAAAGCATTCCATAATAACAGGGGTAGCAACTGGCTAGCAGAACCCTTGACTTGTTTTTTCCCAGTAGATTTGTAGTGCACTGCAATGTAAGGTATTGAAAATTATTTCTAGCCCTCCCTGATATGACAAATCACAGCCTGTATGAGCAATCAAAGATCCATTTGAGCTGTGATTCATATGTTCATGTGCTCAGAGCTGGTTCTGCTCAGTGCTCTATAATCAGGACTGCAAACATTTTTCATTAGTTTCCCTTTTCATTAAAGCTCTGAAAAGAAGGAAGAGATAGAATCAAATGTAAAAAGAATGAATTTGGTATAGAAGGTCAGTGTCCTTTTTAAGGCAAAATTTTACCTGCTCTGTGTGTGCACACATATATTCATACTCGATTTCTGAACAGACAATATTTCATAAAGTAATCATGGAAGAAGTTCTCTACTGCCCTTTCCAAAAAAGGCGTCTCAATCTTCTAATCAAAATGTGCAAAAAGAATCCTATGTCCCATATTAAAAATGTCCTGAAAATCAGGATCCTTTTCTCCAAAACTTCATATTTTGCAGAACAGTACCTACCAAATAAGTAACTTTTCATTAAGATGAAATACTAATGCCACTCTTGGTATGTAGGTACACACAATGTATTTTTATATTATTATAACATAGAAGTCATAATTAGACCAAATACCAAGAAATAGTTAAGAGAAGTTTAATACTCAATGTATTTTTTGAGCATGAGTGGAAGGCATATATGGAATTGTTAGAATGACTCATAAAATTTCTACCCTGCACTGAAGAAGAAAACATCCAGAATTCACCTCTAGAGAAGATAGAGGAGGAATAAAAGTATGGACTAGAATGAGCGCCTGAGCTGGCTCACGTCATTGGCTGGAAGTTCCCTACTCCAGCTATTTTACTTGTAATATATTTTGGCATAAATGTGATCTGTGGCACTTATTTAGGACAGAGTTAAGGAACCAGATCTGACAGTCTGGTTGGTGTGAATGATGTGGCTGGCCTCTGTCCCTCTAAAGAAATGCCCGGAAACTCCTTTGCTGTCACAGTGGAACAGAAGCAGGGTCATTCCACAGCTCAGTGCCACTCCATACCCCAGTGCCGCTCTGTACCCCAGTGCCATTCCATACCCCAGTGCCACTCCACAGCCCAGTGGC
>WBMY01001050.1:1032182-1051208 GCA_013397315.1 Donacobius atricapilla | reverse complement strand
CTCTGGCCACATGGAGAGAGCAGTGCAAGAGAGAACACTTTAAATGGCCAAGGATATGATGCCACCTACTCTCTTGATTTGCAGTTCTCTAATTACAAGAGGAATTACAGAATTTCAAACATGGTTTTCGTACATGAAGAGGATTTTCATGCTGAATGTGATATATTTATCCCATCATTACCATTGATGATGGTTATTAGACTACTTTCTATATAGTCACTATCTGTATTTTTTAATTTTTTTGTTAATTCTATGCAATCTCTAGATAAAAGTCACAGCATTAACTCTCTGCATAAAGACTGAAAATCAGTTGCAATTTGCAGCCATGATGGTTTAGACTTCTAAGCTATGGAAAGCCTGGATACTGTTTAAATGCTTAACTTTGGACACCATAGTTAACACTGAATCCCAAAGGAAAAGCCAAATATTGATTATTAATAAAAAAATCAAGACTGGAATTCAGGTTGTGGAGTGACACATTTGCTAAATGGTAGAACTATGACTGACTGAAATATTTTACTTGAATTGGAATTAAAAATCTAATTCATTTCTTGAATCTTATCTGCATAAAGCAATCAAGACACTATTTTGTATAGCAATTATGGCTGACAGAGGAACAAATGGCTAATGTTTACCATTTTTCTCATTGCTTCCCATTTCTCAGAGGCAAAACTGAAAGGAAATAGTATAATAGTTGTTTTTTTTTTTAAATGAGGAGTAAAGAGAGAAAAAAGTTAATAGCTTGGATAATAATTTAGCAATGACTTAGAAATAATTTTGGACTATATTTTGAGATTATTCCCACATATTCCATGAGAAAGCAAATTTGATAGCAATGTTCATTTAAGAAAATATCCCTTTTTAATGAAATAGAATGTTAAATTCATCAAGTCTTCTACTACAGGGTAGGAAGGTACCTCAAGGCCTTAGTGGTCATAAAATCCATCTCCCTCAACAGGGCAGGACAAGCTACACTAAAATGATTTCTGACAGCTGTTTCCTTAATCTGTTCTTGAAAATCTCCAGCGTGTGCAAAAGGCTGCAGCGTCCCAGGGTGACAGACCCAAGTGCTCAACTATTGTTGCTGTCAGAAAAGTGGTTTTGGTTGCTTCTCTTTCCTGATGTCCAATCTAAAGCTCTCTCATGGAAAAAGAGTCACATTAACTTTCTGTCCTTTCTCCTATCCTGATCTGTAATGGACATGAGGAACAATTTATTACCTCCTTATTCGTGATAACTTTTATTCCTTTTAAAGACTGGGATCTCTCTCACATCAGTTGTATTTTCCCATCTAAACAAGCCCAGCCCTATCAATCTTTTCTGGGAGATCATATTTGCTCTCATCATATCTGCTTCCATCCTCTGAGCTGGCTCTGATTACTCTGCCCCTTTCCTCATAGGCCTAAAATGTCTCAAATCACACACAGTGCTGCAGCCTGTTTGCCTGCCTTGCAAATCTGCAATGAACAGACAGCAGTAGCTTCCAAACCCCTCTGTCATTACGAAGCTGAGGCACATTTTTAACCCCTAGTGCATGCGTATACAAATGATGCAATTATCAAACTAGTATGCCAAGTACTGAGGCACATTAGGAGAACTGTAGCTTGAATCTGTAATAAAAACCACGAAAAAAAGAGCAAGAACTGAACCGGTCATGACCTCTCCCTGGCAAGAAACACAGCAAAGGAAGAAACAGCTGAACACCAAACCCCTGACACGCTGCTGGGTGAGGGCCACTCATGACAGAGCTGGTGATGTAACTGCCCCTTCACTCTGAAGTGATGGATCCCCAAGTGATCAGCCCTCAAAATTATCAAGTTTCGTATCAACAAAGTTGTCTGAGCAGCTCCATAAAATGCTGAACTGCTTCACGCTGCTCTGAGGGGAACAAACCTCATTAGAGGTACATCTCTGTTCTTTGGCATGTTTCTGATTAAAACCCAGAAGAGAACCTGTACAAGCACTTGGATATGCAGAAGAAAAAAAATCTAATTGTACTAAAGAAAATATATAAAGTAAAAATGAAATTATTCTTGTTATTGCTTGTACACAGCTCTTCCAGTCTTCATTACTTTAAAATCAGATTTAATACACAAGTTCTCATCTCTCTCTCTTAGCCATGAAGTTTGCTATTAGTGATTTCCCAGGAGCAGGGTAGTAAGCTCTACATAGATCAATTGTTGATGTATATGTTTTAGGACTCCAGTTACACAAGTGCATGCCTATGTTAATTTTGAGTCTAGAAACACAACATTAGCGTAGGCAAAAAGGCCTCTTTAATCATCTTCCTAAAGTGTTCAGCTTAATTTAATTCAGATATCAGGGAAGGGATGTTTGTTCTTGGGAGAACTTTCCAAAATTGCATGGTTATTAAGGTAACACACAGTTAAGACATAGTTATTAAGATATTATGATACTAAAATATCTTTTACTCTGTCTCATAGCTCTAACTTTAATGTAATTAGATGTGCTGGGCAAATTTCTCATTATCCTTTTCAGTCACAGTTTTTGGCAGATATGGGAAAACCTTTTGCATAGAGTAAAAAACCCCACAACATTAAAATTCTAACTTCAAAAATTTAAGGAATTTATGGGAAATGAATGCAAACCAGAAAGAATTGGTGTTTTTTTTTTTTTGACTAGTACAATGCATAGACTTTCTTTTGCAACATTTTGTTTTGAAATAAAGTACTTTCATTGCAGCATGAGAACTCCAGGAACTGACCAGCTATAGTTCATTAGCTATAACTAATAAGATAAGCCAAAATAAATCCTCTTGTTCATTTAAAAGGTGGGTTTTTTGTTTTTGTTTTTGGTTTTTTTTTTTAATGTTCAGATCATTTGAATGCTTGCATTTGAAAGTTGTGGTGGTTTGTTGGTTTTTTACCTTTGGGGAACAAAAGGCCACAAAAACTCCAGTGCTGATTACTTCAGAGTACATGATGGCCTCTTCATCTTTATTACAGCTGGCAGCACAGGAAAGCATAGCTTCATTTATTGTAGGATAAATGGCCTTACTGAGTCCACAGGAAAAAAAAAGAGGGTATTAAGTTGTTCTATCTCCAACTAACTACAAAGGTTAGTGTCTCTCATGATTCCTGTGGTATTTACTACAAAATTTATGATGCTTTCAATGAAGCAATCTTGGTATATTTCATACAATTAAAATAACTTCTTAATTAACAAAAATGCAGTCCTTGAACTGAAAATCTTCAAGCACACCCTCACATCAGCTTCACAGCCAGATGTTGAATTCTGCCTAAATTTTTCATGTGCAAGGTTTTCCAAACAACAAATTTAAAGTTACTATATTCCTTTCCTCAGAATTCTATACAACTATACTGCATAACTTCCTTGTGTAGTGTATACTGCTACTAAAAGTAATCCTGTGAATTAACAGTGTGTGTAATGTTCATTCAGAAATGTGACAGGCACTTCACTCTGTTCTTCCATCTAAATATCTCAAACCATACTAAACAGCTGAGAACTATTTAGACATTTTTAATAAGTCAAGAGGTCAAACAGTTTATGGATATGAGCAGGGAGAAATCTGCAGTCTCAGGGAATTGTACAACGAGACTGCATTCATTGATTATGTAGCATTTTTCCAATAAGCATTCCTCCTAGAGGATGCCCAGAGGTTTTCCACTAGAAAAGGGAATGACTCAAGAGAGGGAGAGTAGGAACACATGCTGACTGCCAGTCTACCTGACAGGCTAGAGAGAATTATTATCTGATCCTAGATAATAATAAAAGATTCCTTATTATCTCCAACACCATGCAAATTCCAGGCAAAACTGCTACTCCCCTAAACACATAACTCCACTTTGATTTGGTATCTCCCTGCATGACAGAAATTTTAGTGGTGCTTTCAGTTATTTAAGAACGCTGATATTTTAATCTTTTTTTTTAAATCCGTAGCATTCTGTGGTTTTGTGCTGCAGACATGAAAAGTGTTCTTTTCCCCAGAATGAGTCCCAGGATGTCTGCACAAAGCCCAGGGCCTCATCACTCTGTCTTCCATAATGTCCTCAGTGGCTGTTCTCACAGTCTTGGCTGTTATCTGAGCTGCTACCCCTGCATGAGAAGCTGGATGGACAGCTTCCAGTGCTACTGCCACAGCTGTCCCCTCCACGGATGGCGCAGGGAGTTTTGCTGAGGCATGGTGCAGTCTGGACTCCCTGTATCCAGGGCCATCCCCCCTTGCCCAGGGAAGCCAGACACTCTACTGCTGCAAGAAGCCATGTCGGAGTAGTAACCAGGTCACATTATCATGGCTGGGGGAGTTAAAATGATGCCTTGAGTTTGAGCTTCCATGTATTTCAGGTTCTGTGCTGCCCAGGGGTGCAGCTCTGAGCTCACATTCAGTGTCACTCAGCTCTGCACACAGCAGGGACACAAAACAAATCCTTTTCTTGCTGGAGACCAAGGACAACTTTCAGCCCAAAAGCACAAACAAGGGTGGGCTGGAGGGAGGAACAAGAAGGATGGGACCTCACAGCCTGGAGCTGTCACTGGACAATTAAACCCCAGTAAGCAAACGGACCAAAACTTATAAAAGTGTAAGATCTCTGACCAGTCAGCCATTTTTGTGATCATTCTTACTCACCCTGGGTGCAGCCCTGGTCAGGCTCCTGTCTTGCCCAAGGTGGATCCTGGAGGCCTTTCAATAAATCCCTGCTTTATTCTCTACCTCTGTCCAGCCTCTCTTTCAGGTCAGCCTTTCAGGGCATCAAAAACTTACAGAAGGGGTTTACAAACCTCCTAATGGACTCTTTGCTGTGCCATGAAGGAAAGGAGCCCGCTGACCTCAGGGGTGCCAGCAGCACATTTAGGGCAGGGAGCTGACAGTCACTGCACACAGGAATGAGGGCTGTTGGTGTGGTTCTTACAAGCACACATCAGACCCGTACAATGATCAAAAGTCAGCCATCCAAACTCACACTGAAAGGACAGAGATGGAATATCTGAAAGGACGCCTGCATTGTGTCCGGGCGAGTCTGCCTAACATCTATTCTGATCTGACAACATGGAAAGCTGCAGTCCTGCTCCAGAGGGGTTAGCGAACAGAGCCCTGCACATTTGCTTGTAAATTTGAACCCGACCAGCTACAGCCTCTTTGGGGAAATATCATCTTCCCTTTTCCCTTTTGTTGGCTTATTTATCCTCTCTCCTCAGCAGCATAATAACTGTACATCCCTTCAGAGGGACTGAATAGCTTATTCTGTAACCCATGTGTTTCGCAGAAGTTCAGTGCAAATGTTATGTTCAGGTTTTCTGATCATTAAAATCAAAGGAAATTGTGGTAAAAAGGCCATGATGCTTTTGGACATGAGATTATGATTGAAAGACTACGGGTTTTCTTAAAAAGAGCAACTATAAGAAGCTACTTTTTTATTTTGTAGCCTGTACCCAAGGCTGATGATTTGAAAAAGTATCATGTTATACAGCTGCAAGAGTCATGGTCCAAAGCTCAGTTCCACCACAGGTGGATTGACTCTTTTGTGTGACAAGTGAAACTGATCTCCAGAGACGCACAGGATAACAAACCAGCTGTTTTAATTATACCATCAGCTACTATGACATTCTCAAAACCAAAGAATTGCCAAAACAATGGAGATTTCATAGTATCTCTAGATATATCTTGAGAAGAATCAATTAAAAATTTTTGAATTGCTATTGACACATGATTCAAATTAAATGAGCCTATGACATGGGAAATATTATTGATATTAGAGATTCAAGGATATTTAAGGAATTCAGCTTTTGACAGTACCACTGAAGTTTTCCTTTATAGCCAAGAAATAAAGAAGAGGATAAAGAACTGCATGAGATTACAAATGACAGCTCTGTTATCAAGCCTGGTGAAAAGTTTGTGCTAAATTATTTGAATAACCCAACCTTAAAAATTCCCTCAATAACAGACAATTAACCACTACTTAGATGGTGTCACTTATTCTAATGAAATTCATGCTCAATACTTTAAAGATATACAAATAGATGTATCAAAGAGATTTAGATGCCTAAACGCCTCCAGTGATGTGTGCCATTAGCACCTAATACAGGCTCATAGCAAAGTACCTCAGTCAGGCAAATCTACTATATTCTAAACCTCTAATGTACGACACCCCATTTTAATTTTAAATTAGAAACTCCAATTCCTTTTTTTTTTTTTGTTAAGAAGGTTAAGAATGAAGATGAAAAGAAAATTAAGATAGGGCAATTTATATATATATTGAAAAGTCAGAAAATGCATGCTGATGAAAAATTAATCACACTGCGTTTCTCATTATCCCTGTGAAACAGAAAGCCTGTCTTGATAATGTACTGTATAAACCACGGTCAGTAGAGGAATTTTGAAATTTGCTTTTTTCTTTGCTGCATATTATTTTGAGTGATATATACCTCAGTTTGAACACTCATCTCTTTATGTCTCCTGCATCATTCTGGCATGATCTTGAGCAAAGCCTTTTACCTGAGTAGCAACAGAAGCAGCAGTGGGCTGGGAGTTTGGGCCTTGGCATGAAGGACGTGTTTAATTGCTGCAGGACAAAGTACTAACAGCAGCCTGACACAGCCCAATAGACTAAACATGTCATTAGCCTCAAAACCATCAATACATCCTCCCTTTTGGATTTTTCTAAAATGCTGTACAATAGTGCTGGCGTATCAAAAAAAAATGTTTTAAAAAACATGCTTTGGAGTTTAAAGCAAATAAATTGTGGTATGTAAGCCATGGAATATTGATTTCAGCTGTGGTTTCGGTTTATAATTCTAGTTTGATTATTTTCTGTTTGATTGGATTACAGGGAGGGAAAATTTCTTTGCTATCCTTACAAAGACACATCAGCACTTGAACAAAAATCTTCCCTGTCCTTTGAATTCTTTTGCAAGTGCCACCAAGTCCAAGTTTGTGCTCGTTCAGAAATTGTGTACCAGTTCAGCTGCTTGTCAGCTCCTGACCACAGCAGCAGTGGGATAGCTGGAGGGACACGCTTGGAATCACCATGAGGCATGAGGGCAGTCAGAGGAGATGCAAGAGGTTCTGGGTTCCTCTGGGCAGCTGGACGGGGTTCCACGCCAGGTGCCGCTCTCAGGGCCAGGCAGCACAGCCATTTGTGCGCACAGGAGTCTGGCAGATTTTGTCTGGGTGAACTACACTTTCTAAAATCAAAGCAACTGAGAGAAGCAGAAAGAAGAATATGTAATATAAGGTTGAAATAAGACTCAGATGTGTGAGGAAAATGTTTGGGGTATTTTTTGCATTAAAATATTATTGCATACATTATAGAGCTTCCTTGATTCAACTGCGTGTTGTCTACAGAATTTAATTAGGTGATGTAGCAGATTTACTTGGTTATTCACACCTCCAGCCATATTAAAAAACCCTTTCCCCTGGAACACCTAAGAGTATTACCTAAGCAGCCAGTTGGGAGTTCCCTATGAACTGATGTTCCTGAAAGCCTGAGGTCCTGTTCTACTTCTCAAATGTGCAGAATTCATGGATAAGATTGTGAGTGCTAAGAATTATTTTAATGCAGGTGCCAACCAAGTTTATTGTGGGATCTTTCTCTCTGCAGTGCTCCTTGCAAGCCAGCTGAGATGACTGCGCCTGCAGTGCTTGCTTTAGGTGCATTCTCAGGCCTGTGCAGGTGAGTGCGCACCTGCAGCGTGTTGCAGTCAGGGGCACTGCCCTGCTCCTGTTCCCTGCTGACTGACAGATGAGTGAATGAATGAATGAATCAATTAATTAATGAGTTTTCCAGAGCAGCAGAGGAGGACAGACCTTAGAATTCCTGGTACTCCAAATGAGTTTATATTATGGTGCTCAGGAAGCAGCCAGAGATGGGGGTGAACTTTTCTAAGAGTCTCACAAACAAAGCCCTGGAATTTCAATTCAGCTCTTCTGATACTGAGGCAAGAGAAAAACAGCAGCACAGGAAATCTAAGTCTCAGAAATACAGCTACATCAGCACAAAGTCTGCAAACAGAACTAAATCAGGCTAGGCCACTTGTCCCTTCAGCCCCATCTCAGGAAATAGTTTGCCACCTGTTGTCTTGTGAGGGGATGATGCCTCTCCACCAATGCTCTAAGCCAATTATGCTATTGTGTAGATGAGAGGAAAATGCTTTCCTGACTCCTTTTGTAGTTGGTGAAGGCTACAAACCAATCAATTATATTGCTGTTATTTTAGTAAGAACTGCAAGTATCCTGAAATAATCCAGGCTTTTTAAAATTTCAGTTGCATCTTATCCCCATGGCATGAGTCCAACTGGCTTTAAATAAAATGTACAGAGAAATTTTTCCTCTTAGACTCTTTGTAATTTTCCTGTTATTATTTCTAAGGATAACTTGTCCTTGTACTCTAAAAAAGGCAGGATCATCACCAGGGACCCTAATATTAACTGAATTTGAAGTGAAGTATTACCCAAGAGAAACATCCTGTTCCCAGATTTGCCATCTGTTTTGTTTCTACATGATGCTCAAAGAGAAAGAATCTATTAAGCAGAGCATATATTTAATATTTCTTATGATATGAGATATAAAGCTTAGCCAAAATATGTCTTCAAAAGTTGCTACAGAAGATTGGAGTTTGAAGCCTAAAGCAAACAAAGTGTTAATTAACGCACTTAATAGAAATGGTAATAAAGTGATAGGACAGGAGAAGAGGAGAGGAAATGCTGTAGTTCCCACTTCAGCATTCCACGTCACACACTCAGTCTTGAGGGACTGAGAGAAAGGGAAAAGCCTCCCACCCTATTGAGCCAGGAAAAAAAAAACCAAGCTGAGCTGCCTATAGCAGATTCTGCGAGCTGGTCTCATATTTAACCCTCAGACAGTTTAACAGCCGCGGCTAATGGTCAGAGCAGGGGAGCTGTAACTCAGCGCAGAGCCAGCCAAAGGGGAGGCAGCGCAGGGCAATTAGCCAACCTTGCAATTCAGCTGGGCTTTTATAGCAACAAATATGATTGGTATGGCTCACTGCAATCTTAACGCCGCAATTTGTTCTTTAACTTTTGTAACTGTATTCCATTATGTAAATTTGTGTTGTAAGTAACTGCACTTGATCATTGGAGCTTGTCCACTGCTAAGCCTGAGCTCATTACAGCACCAGGAGGAATCCAAAGCTCCTCGACAGAGGCAGATTTGGTCACTGTCCAGCACCAATGCAGAACTCCTCAGCACCCACACAGGTGATAAGGTTCACCTGGGTGGGAGTGAGTGAACTCATCACTTAATGTGAACACACTAACAAAAATTTCTCTAACATAAATTTACCTAAAAAAAAAAAAAAAGAGAGAGAGAGAATTAGCAATATATAGTCACTATTAACGACATGCTTAGTGCTCTCAAATTGCTAATAATTCTGAGGAAGGATTTGAATAAAACCAGTTGTAGACTATGTTGCTAAAGTCCTGTGTGGGAGATTTTCCTTAGGGAAGACTCAGTTATTTAGTGAGATCTTTGGGAGTGAGTCTTAAGCCGGATGAGAACATTCATTTTTCGATAATAAGCAAATAATTTGCTCAGTTTGCAAAGGATTCTACAAACCACTGCAGCCTGTTCCTACACTTCTGCTGAGCATTCCTAAGAGAACAGAGCAACACAATTACTTCTGCCTGCGAAAGAGGAGAAAGTAGAGTGCAGAGGTTACGGGGGACAGTAGGGGCAAAGGTGCCTCTGAGACAGTTTTTGTTTCAAGTAGCAAAGTCAGCAAGTGCTTGATTTCTGTTTCCAGGAGGGCCTGAATGTTGGCTGTTGGACTTAAGCAAGCGTAAGAGGAACAATCAGTAAGGGCTTGTACCTGAAATTTCTGCAGAATCAACAACCTCACAAGCTGAGCTCTAAGCAGCATTCGTGTTGCAGCAAATCTCCCATGGCAAATCACTTCGATAGCACCAGCATTTTCTTTCTCATTGATTCAGCTGCCTTGAGTTTCAGCACCTCTTTCTATTACCAGGGCTCGAAATTAAAATTAAGGAGAGGAACATCTTTTTTTTCTCAGCTTTATTTCAGGGCAAACAAAGTGGGTAACCCCAAAAGGGAAAATGCTGTGATTTGTCCTTTTGGAGAGAGATTCCCCTGTGGCAATTCCATGTGTAACTTTTCACACTCTGAATAACAGGTGGGACAGGTTGACTTTCACAGTTTCTTTGAGGTGGGATAGGATGTTCTTACCAACTCGAACTTAAATTCACTCATTTGCAGGGCTGAAGAGTTTGCCATCTAAGTGGGAAAAAGGAAGAAGAGGAATCAAGAGAATAATCTTTGTCATGACAGCACTGTGCCTGGGAAAGCTCACACAGGATTTTGTCCCCAGTTCACCCTTCTCCTTCCTTGACATCAAGACAAAAAGCAGGAATATGAAATTCAAACATTTTTCTTCTCTCAGATACATAATCTAAATAATTAAGGTAGCTAAAGCACTTGATTCCCCTGTAAAACTGATCCCGTGATAGTTTGAATAGAGAACCCATGCATCATGATTACTGGAGGAGGTACATGCATGCATTATTCATGGCCACAAAGTGCACACACCATCTTACTCTCAAATGACCCTCATTATTTGGGACATTCCTCATTTTAGCTTCACATTTATCTCTATCCCACACTGAGGTTACCATCTGGTAATTTTTTTCTTTACTGACTCAGCCTGTTATATATATACTTTTATATAAAAAAGTCATTTAAAGCCAAGCCCTAACCAATCCTTTCAAATAGCTTCAATAAATAAAAATAAATATACTGTCTGTGATTACCAAGGAAAGGAAATCAGCAGGCATTTAAAGATCCTACAGTAGTGTTAGAATGAAGCCAAGGTTAATACAATCAGTATTTGTTTCTACAATAAATCTTCACATAAATTTTTGATGCTCATAACAAACAAAGCAAAAACGAGATCCAGTAACAAGATATATGAAAATATAGATAAATTTACTTATGCAAACTTTAACCTACGCAAAGGTGACGAATCATTAACCAAGAAAATTATAAAGAACAAATGAAATAAAACTAAACAGATGCAGTTATTTGAGAGAGCAGAGGAGAGCAGATGATACAATATTTATAACTGAAATCCACTGTCAGCAGCAACATACAGGGAATTACACACAAGGGAGGGTCACACTAGAGATTTCTTTTTATTGCTCCAGAGAAAATTCTCAGCTTCTCAGTTTATTTTGTCTTTTCTACTTATTTTTTCTCCCACTGCATCCACAGCAGCAGAACTGGGCCGACACTATCAGCTATTATTCACTTGACTGGAGGAGTCTATTTGCTCACACAGCATTTCTGCCCCTTTTTTGTTCATTTTCAGTAACTTTCTGGTTATCTTGTAGAAAGGAGCAGTAAACCAGGACCGTGGAAGAAAGAGAAACATGGCTAGCAGAGATGCAGAGCTCAGGAAGCCCTTCCCTCCTTTGCAAGGGCTCCTGCTCCTGACAGCACCCACACACGCTGTGCTGTGTTCAGCACTAGGACCACAGAAGTGCATTTCTGCATCTGACTTTCAAGTTTTAACATATTTGTATCTGGTTTAAAGTGAGCCAGAAAGTTGAGTGAATGGCTGAGTCCCACAACATATTTTATAGCAGTTGAGAAGGATTTAATTAATTTAAGCAGGAGGCTGTGGTCAGAATTCTTAGAATTTTTGTGATACACAGAGGCACAGTGTCAGCTTTCAGGATTTTGCTCCTTCACTGCAGCTAAAGAATTGCTTCCTTATTAAAACATTCAATGTGAGCATTTTCTTTTCTTAAAAATGTCCGTACAATGTATCAAAGTGGAAATATTCTAATCACAGCTTTAAAAGTACATTAAATCCTTGTCTTGTTATGCCTTTATGCCTTCCCTTCTGTAGTAACACCCGCTTCTCCAAGAGAAGGTATTTCCTCCTTAGGAGTGAGAGTTCTCTGATACCTTCTGTGATGATCAGCCCTACCTGCCAGGTACTCTGGAAATGTATGAGGGAGGTGCAGGACTTCAACCTCAACAATCACTGTTTTATTTCACCAAAGGAACAACCATTTGCCAGATAAAAACCTGAAAATGAAGAAAGAGGTTCATTAACACTAACAACTGAGAACTGAAGCATTATTTGAATCAACAAATTCAAGGTTTTGCTCTTCCCGAACTCAAGAAATGTTCCTGAAAGTTGAGTATTAAAGGTCAGTTTTCAACAAATTTTAATTAATATTTCTTTAGAAATGTTTCTTTTCAAGAACTCTACAAATTAGAGCTGGGTTCTTGTATATCCATCACTGCCTCCTGCAGCATAATTCATCTTTTGTCTCTGCAAAATTATGAATGAAGGTTTTGGTCACCTTGGTCTTGCCTTTGCCCTTCCCATACTCCCCTGTGATAATTTTCTATATCCTTCAGCGCTTGAAGTTCAAACTCATCTTATTATATGGAATATTATTAAGAGCTTTGACTGGGATTTCTGCTTTAGATTTCTCAGTTCGATTAATAGGAAATAATCACTCTCACACTCTCCCTCTCTAGTGATTTGGTTAATTAAATGGTAGAAGCAGCACAAATAATTTCTACACCAGCATACTTATTGTTTTTAAAATTATGTGAAAATTAGTCCCTTACTAGATGATTAGGGGTTTAGATCTGCTAATGAACAACAATAGTCTGCCATTGCCATCTTTTAATTTACTTTTAATCACCAACTAAGTAACAAAGAAATGTCTTTTAAAATAATTAAGACTACATATCAGGTCTCTGTAGGACATCAACAATAAAGGGGTTAACGATGCATCCAGTCATCATGGAAGCAATCAAAAAATGTCTTGCTTTAAACAATGCAGAGCAACTCCCACACTCCAAATGCATCTGTGCCAGAAAATTCCCACAGCTTTACAACATTTTTCATCCTATTGAGATCACACACGCACATGCACAGAGAGACAAAAAGTAATGGTGGAAATCACCTATATAACAGGGCAAAGATTTAAATTAAGATATCAGTGAAAGGCAGCCACTTTACTCTGACTCAACAGAACCCTGTCAGCACCACAGTATGACCTCAGCTGTGACAACACAGCACAACAAAAGATGCCGAATCAAAAAACAGTACTTGGAGGCACAGATTTTTTTTTCCTCCCATAATCTTCCTGTACTTGTCTTCTTTAGATATTTAAAACTGAAAATTTGAAGAACTGAAAAATAAGTTCCCAAAGCCCTATTCCAAAGATATTTTCTCAAGTGCCTATGACACAAAAGAATAAACCTGGAGGTGAGATATGGTAATAATTTGACTTTGAATCTATTAACTTTTTAGTTAAAGTATGGCAGATACACATGATATTTATATCTGTTGCTATAAAATTGACCCACCATAACTCCAGGATGGGATCCTCATTGAGGAGAAGCAGGCACTGCACTTAAAATTACCAAACCAGTATTTACAATAATATTTCACTGAACAGTAAATGCAACAAAAATATTAATTCTTGATAGGGAAAAAAAAAAAAAGGAATTGTCCTAAAATTTCGCTCTTAGGAAGCATCCAAGATGTGTATAGGCACTCCAGAGAGCTACTCCAATCGAATGCCAGTGCTGCCTTTGCAAAGGGGCTTTTCAAGCAGCACAGTTTGGCCCATGGGAGTGCAGTCTGTCGAGAGGAGACTGCTACAGGGCCATCTGTGCTCTGGCTGAAAAGGCTTTAGTTAATGTGGAAAACAAACAAAAAAACCTAAACATTATTTGCTCTTTTCACGGCTTCTATTTTCATTTGGAGAATTGCATGTGAAAATAATACAGAATTAAGAGCTGGCAGTGGCCAAATAGGTAACTTAATCCACCTTTATATGAGTAGAATGAGATTCTCAGCTGGACACTTGGGACAACAGTGAATGATGGCAGTGAGAGGCTCCTGCCAGCTTTGCCTTCCCCACCTTCTGCAGCAGCAGCCCCATCACACTCCCTCTTTCTGCCCTTCCTTCCTTTTTTCTCTTCAGAAGTTCACTCATTTTACACCAAGTCTAAAATCTTCATGAAAACAGACATCCATGCCTATGTTTGTGTTTGTACTGTCTAAGAATTTACCTGACTGTCACATGAAGGTCTCAGTGTGGCACTTTTCCCTGCTGTAACGCTCATCTGAATTTTACATTCACTGTGTGCATTTTTTCTCACTTTCATCCCATTGACTCTAATTAACACTCTTTCAGCCATTTTCAGTAATCCTCTACCTTGTGGGTTTTTTCCCAGTTCTCTAAAGACTGTTAAATAGCCCGTGCACAATGCTGGAGTCAAACTGACTGTTAATTTTTAAACAGCTATTTGTAGAGCATCCCAAATGCAATCTGTAGTGAGTAAGAGAGAGAACTTCACCTATTTGTCACTTGATGTCTCCACATATCCAAACAAACATTAGAGCCATTTCTCAGCTGCACTGCTTCACAAAACTCTTGCCCACCAACACCAGAACTTTCCAGACCTCTACAGATTCCACCGTTATTTTCTGCCCCACATTTCACTTTTTTCTGTCATTCGTCATTATTATGACCAGTTCTATTCTGTGAGGCCCAGCATGGTCTTACTATTGCTGCCTTATGATGTATCAACCATATAAAATATGTCATTACCTTTTTATGTGTCTTAAAACCTTTCCAGCTCTTATTTAATTACCCCATTATTGAATGAAGCCTCTTTAAAGGAAACTGCTCAGCAATTCTAGAAAATCAAAGTGCCTATTAGGACCTATAATAGGCATTCAAGATGCTAATTTTAAGCATCACTTTTGAAAATCTTGACTCAGACACTTGTTTTATAAACCTATGAGATTACAGCTGCAGAACAATATACATAGTAAATCTGAAAAAAGGAAGCTTTAAAAAAAACTTTTTAAAATTAATACTGTATGACAAAACCTAGAGCAAAATTGCACCTTAATTGTTGGCTGACTTGAAGGATAAAACAGGTAATTCAAAGAGCTTTGCAATTCACATTTCACATAACTATAAATACTATTTAAATGTAATTAAATATTTGGGGGTTTATTTATAATAAATACATACTATACATACTTTGAAAATAGAAATGCAGTAAACTTTGAAAGAGGAAGCAAGATGAAAACCTTGGATAAAAACCCCTGCAATGAAGAGGTTGACTCTTCTCAGCTCTGTGTAGCATGTGCAATTTGTTCACTAACTTCAATAAATTACACGAATTCATGCAGTTCCATGAATTTTGCCATCTTTCAACACACAGGGTGAAATTGGGACTATCCTATACTGGGATGTCTGAGGAGCTTCTTCCCTTTCAAAATGTCACTGAGTATGGTTATGGCTATGAACCATTAATTTCACCCATGGGGACATCCTGGGGGGGCCTGTGCCTCTGATGAAAGGCAACATAAGTTCAGATGCACTTTGTCCACACCTGCACAGCGGTCCTCAGCTTCTCATTCGCCTGGAACTAAATGGCTCGTGTGTATTCAGGAGACTTCAAAAGTGTAACCAAAAAGACTGAGACTTGGAGTGGTCCTTTTATGCCTTTGATGTATGAAGCAAATCAGTCTGAACTCATCAGAGACTACTGATGACAGGGGCTGGGCTAATCTTGGAATGATCAAAGCATTCAAAGTCAGTGACATTTGGAAGGAAATTAATGATTCCTTCATAAAGGTTTGAGCCGTCCTATAAACAGGATAAATGTAGAAATCCTCAGATGGATGGTACCATTAAGTACAGCAAATGTTACTGAAAATAATCACAATGGTGGCTCATTTATTAAGAAACTGTTCCCCACATTCATTTACATTCCACTGAACAGATTGTATGAAAGCGGGTTATTTTTTTTTTTTTTTCAGTCTGGTTAACATTCTCTGAAATGAGAAATTACACACTGAAAAGCAGTACTTTGTGTGTGCCATGTCAGAGAATTACAAGGGATCATTATCCAGTCTTTGAGACACAGACTTATTACAGATTTATCAATGTTTCTGCTGATGTAAAAAGTCTGATAATGGCACAACATGCCTGACTAACAAGAATTACTACAATGAAGTTAAATGCTTTAACTTGTTTAATGATTCTTGTTGGCAATTATTACTTTTCTGGGACCAGAGAGGAAAATGTAAAATATGCTGTTATCCTTGATATGATTGGAGGTTAAAGGGTGCAACTATGAATTCAAGGTTGGCATTTGCTTCTTAGAAAAGATTTGTTAAAACTCTTAAATATGGTGAAGTCATATTCATACTGGCACATGATAAAGCAACCAATCAACTTTTTCAATAGAGTCTCTCCCTGCCTTTGCACTGTCTTGCTTTATTTAATAAAGCAACACGGGGTGTGAATTACCAGGCTCACTTAAAAGTGTTACAAGTATTTTACCTTTTACTCTGTAGCCTCAAGAAGTTCTCATAACAGAATAACCAAAAGTGAACAATTGCTCTAACTGCAACTAGGCATGATTTTGGCATGTGGTCCAAAGAAGAGGAAAAGGAATAATCAAAAACCATTTTTGCTTTGCCTAGTAAGTACTGATAATGCTTATATTAGTGAAATGTCTTGCCTTCAAGTCTGTATGCAAGTAATTACAAAAAATAGACTGGAAATTATTTGTTGCGTTATGAGAGCATCAAGAGTATAAATAAATTGGCATTTTTTGATAAACAGTGTAAGACAAACCTTTAGGTTTATTTAAATGGCCCCTACTAATATGAGAGTTGACACCACACACCACCATCATCTGAACTTTCTTTTTTCCTATCATCATAAGCAAATTAAAAAAAACCACTTTTGTCACAGATGTTTAACTGTTTAAGTTTTGTTAAAAACAATAGCTCTGCCATTATTAGAGGTGGAGTCTTTTGGAAGTTTTCAAACAAGATCTCTTTTTCAAGTGCATGATAATACCCTAAGAGAGCACAGGCGGACACCCTGTAAGAGCAAACTGCTTAGCCAACAAATTGCCCCTCAGTGTGGTCACCAGGCTCTTGTAACCCTGGCTGTGGGTGAGAGATCAGTATTTACATGAAGCACACACATTTCAAAGTTCCTAGTGTGCTGAATATTTTTTAATGGATGGATTTTAGTCTATTTCATCAAATCTTACTTATAATTCCAGAATCCAAAAATTGAATTTAAGACCATATTAATAATAAGATATTCTATCTCAAGGACCTAAAATTTTTGCAGGTGTTCAAAACTAGACAGTCTTGTGAGCTGACCCTTCAAAAAGGAATAGATTTTCACATCATAATGCTGTTCTGCTAGTCCAACCATCAGCTTTAAGATGAAATCCTTAATAACTTTACATGCACTCAGATATGCTGCTCTGGTTCCAGGTCAGTGAGGCTCATGAGCTTTTGCCCCTGTGTGCTCATTTCCACATCATACTTGGATAATTTTATTTTTTTTCCCTCACAGATATGATCAGTCACTTGCTTTGGACAGAATCAGAGGATCACAAGATATTGCAGGCTGCAAGGGACCTCAGGAGATCTGCAGTCCAGCTTCTTGCTCAAAATAGTGACAGCTCTGAGACCAGCCGGGGCTGCTCAGGGTTTATCCAGCCTCATATTAAAAACCTCCAAGAACACAGACTGCTCGACCTCTTTGGGGAAACTTCCAGTGCCTCGGGATGTCAAAGCTTTTTCCCTGTTTCCAGTCTGGACCTCTCCTGTTTCAACAGATGCCCGTTGCTGTTCCTCCAGCCCTGCCCCTCTGTGAAGGTGACACATCCCTGCTGTCCCCCAGGCACCAACGGGCGCCCAGTGATCTCCCCAGAGCTGTGTTTTCTCCAGTTCCCAGCCCCCTCAGCCCCTCACTGCAGGGCAAGTGCTCCCTGCCCATCTTGGTGGCCCTCTGATGAACTTACTCCACTTTAGCGGCACCTTTCCTGTTCTGAGACAGCCCTTGCTGAATTTTGCTGAATTTCACCAGGTCTCAGTTTCCCATTCTCCCAGGCTCTTCAGGTTCATCTGCGCAGCAGCTCTGGCCTCAGGCACATCAATCCTTACCCTCATTTCAGTGTCATCTAGAAACTTGAGAGTGCACTCTCTCATCTCCTCCAAGTCAATGAAAGGGAAATTACTTAACCCAGTTAAAAAAAAAAATAATAATAGTAGAGGGGTTTCTTTAATTACAGACTTCAGTTTTCTTTTTTGTTGTTTTTTTTTTGTTTTGATCAGACTCAGTTAAAGATCTGACAGAAGATTAGCATTCAGTATGGAACAAAACAACAGACTCATGGGAGAAATCGTTCTCTGTGCTCAATTGCAGCACTAAACTTATTTTGAAAGAAACACCATCCTGTTCCTCAGTAAAAGGCAGCAGAAAACAAGGGGTTTGCATAACATAAAGATATTTTTGATTCCTACGCATATTCCTCAGTCAGCTTTTATAATCCAACAGCCTTCCCACAACTTTAAATGCACCTGGTATAACTTCTCTTCCAATGGACCCACTGCTCTTCTCTTTCACACTCTTCAAAGGTTGAAGGAAAAAATATTACTTTGAAATGCCATAGCGACTCCAACTGTACACACACATATGTTTGCAAGGTTCGGAACAATGAGCAATCTGATCAGTATTTAACAGAACTCTCAAGATCTTTGCTCAGCGCGAAGTGCCATCGTGGTGCATTCCTGCTTCCTGAATCCACCTGCTTCAGTTTCAGATCAGGAAAGTCATCCTTTGCCTCCTTTTAAATTGCAAAGTATAATTACCCTATTTTTCCTGAACTCAAAGGATTAAAAAAATATTTTGTTTCCAGTTGTTCTGGGGGAAGAGAAATAACCATAAACAAATGAAAAGGAGAAGTAAAAGGGTAGTATCCTAGCAATTTTACCTGAGAACTATGCCGGAGTGCTAATTGCAGTGATCAGGACTAATACAAACAGAACACAAACCTTGAGAAAGGTAACTATTTTCAGAGTTGGCACCAGTTCAGGAAAGCCAAGACTGTATTGCCAAATGTGATCAGCTTTATACCTAGTAGCATTACTGCAATGGTGTTTATCCAACACGCTGAGGTGTAAAATTTACAGCCAAACACATTCCCGT
>WBMY01001050.1:945581-1032106 GCA_013397315.1 Donacobius atricapilla | reverse complement strand
AACTATACCTCTGCCAGTGAAAAAGACATAATCTGTTTTTCCAGTTCTGCACCAGAAAGAGAACCTGGGTATGAACCTGTTTCACTCCTATTCTCTCCCCGCTTCAGTTCCCGCCTGTTAGTTCTGTTTCTACAATTCCATGATGCTGCTACTCCTTTGTTGGGACTGATTTTTTTAACTCTGCTTTTCTGCAGTCACAAGCTTCCTTCTTGTTGTTTATGGAAATATGTGAAATCTGTCTATAATACTCATTCTGTTCAGTGTGACTGATACTCTTCAACACTGCAGCTTACCAAAGGAAATGTCAGCCTTAAATTTACAAAAATAAATATGGTTGATGTTGAGTTTGGAGTAGGAACGAGACACGTGGAGATTCACAGCACCTGTGAATCTCGCCCAGGTGATCTTGCCAGAAAGAAATCTGCATTAACCAGGGAGCACAGGCATGGATACAGTTATAAGGGTTTGTTTTGTTTTTTTCCTTTTCCTGTCTTGCTTTGCAACTGGAACATAGAGAAAATGAAGCTTGAGCTCAATTACCTACAGTAACCTAACATACAAGTCTTACTGTATTTTTCTCCATATGTAACTTATTTTGGTTACCTGTGTATTACACTCAATTGGGGAAAAAAAAAAGGAACATGACATGTAATTAACCTGTTTGCAATATCACCCCTTTCAATATTTTCAACAAATAACAATCCAAGAAATTATTTGCTGGAGAATATGCAAAACAAGAATTAATACAATTATATTTGAGGATTTGGCATCCATTCACAGCTGGAAGTACAAACAGAAAACAAAGTGAATGGGAATTAAATTATTTGTGGTAATTATTCATTCAACTGTTGCCTTGCTATTTTATTCCCTTTAAATATTAAATATGGTTGGTTTCATCCTAGAAGTGGAATTAACATTATAGCCATCCACTAACAATCTCTGACAACTAAAAGAAAAACAATCACCTTTCTACAGCTTCATAAAAGAGTAAAGGGCTCTTTTGTTCTCATGTCAAGATTTGCATGACGACAAACTAATTCTGTTTGTGTGCAGTTGGGAAGTTATAATTCAGATTTTTTTATGACCCCTGCATATCATACTGAAAGAGAAAAGAATTTTACTATTTTCTTCCACAGGTTTCCTTTACATCAATATTTCTTCAAGAAGACAATTTGAGACCAGTGACTTTCCAAGTGCTGCTAACAGAGGTTTTATGACTGCTCCCCAAATAAATACATTTTTAGGTACAGAGGCAAGTGATTGGCACTATCTGGCCACAGCAAAATTGAAATGAAATCTCTTCCTTTGTGTACTGGGTTCCAGCTCTCCCAGCTTGCTCAGGGCTCTGGGGCTGGCCTGAGGAGCACAAAGGACCTACTGCAGTACCGGGTGAGAGGTGATCTCCCCTGAGGAATGCCCCTCTCCGTGAGATTAAAATTAAAACTGGGAAAGCGCATGGAGTTTTTTGTTGTTGTGTTGTTTTGTTTGTTTGTTTGTTTTTATTAAAGAGATTCATGTGAAAGAATGGAAAGCAGAATTTTGGTGAATCATAACTGTTTATTATTGTCTTTGACATACCAGGAAAAGAAAGACCACATAAAAATATTCTGAAAAAAAATTGCTGCATATTTAGCTACACAGTTTGTACAAAATTAACCCAAAACTCCTTAATTTTTGCATACTACTTTCCTAAGCCAACAAAAACATGACTTAGATCATTACCTTTCCTGTGGCCTAGTTCAGCCTCAGAACTCAAAATCTGTAAGCACATTTAAGGTGGATTGTGCTTTGTTATATATTCAAAATAAAAAATATTCTATAATATTCTCCAGTTTTATAATATTAGCACTTTAAAAGTAAAATCCAAGTCTTTACAAATATTAGGGGCCTCTAATAATTTATCTTGATTCATTTTAAATGTCAATTCTGTATGAAACATCCCTGTTCATTGAAAAATCATTGAGACTGCTCATCAAAAAGGGAAATAGAGACCTTCAGGCTGCCTGCTCCTTTCACAATTATGATTTTCATATGTCATATTTTTATTAAAAGTTATTTCATGTTTATGCTTGGAGGAAATTATTTTTTGAGGAAGACTTACTTTCTTCCTGACTTAAAAATCCACTACTGGCTCTTCAGTCTTTTTCATATATTCTAGTTTGTTTAAACTCTACAGAAAGAAGTCTGGGATGTTGCCTTTATTAAGTCATCTCTGTAGGAAACCTTGTTTAATGTTGAGAGCGAATTAGTGAATTGTGACTTGCCCTACTACTGAAGATGTGTATTTGCAACTATGAAAAAGGACAGCATTATCTGACCTTCATTGAAGACTTGACAAAGTCTTCTAAAGAAAGATTTCTGTTACTTTCCTAACAAATAAGGTCATGTCTGAATCCTTTATGAATGTATTTAGCTTAAGCATATAAATCAATGTCGAAGTTACTTAGAGTAAAATTATCAAATATTTACAGGTTAAAGAAGTTTCTGAGCCTGTAGAGAGTTACTGTGATTTGTGATGTATGATACCTCCTGCTAAACATCCCACCAGTTATTTCACTTTTATTTTAGAAAACCTGTCTCTTCATCCCATTTTCAAGGGATTTTAGCCTACAGGAGCCTAAAGGCACACATACAGTACTCAGTGGAACTCCAGTTCGAGGCATTGTAACACAGCAAACACGCCCTGGTCAATTCAGTGCAGTGGAGCATGGCTGGCATTGGGCTGTGCTGCCTTCACCAATGGTTTGGCTTCCCACTTTTACCTGCAGACAGCTCAGCTGACAGTGCTGAGTGATGATTCATGTTTGGGGTTATTTATGTTGGAGTCTATATAACTTCTGGATGGTCACTGTAGGTTTTCAAAAGAACTGAGAGAGGGAATTCCCAAAGGTGTTGAATGTGTGACTCCATTTTGAATGCAAATGAACATAGTTCTCATATGGCTGATTAAATGTTTAAGATATTCAAAACACTTTGGACTCTGAGTAATTTTTTTAATGTGATCTCAACTGTTGAGTTATACAAGACATATAGATCTAAAAGAATTTATTGATCTGCGTTTGTGGGTATCTAAAAGTGTTTATATACATTCTGCAATACCCAAGGCCCAAATCAGAGAGGACAGTAAAATAAACAATAATTTACATGGTCTTCCTTTTAGAATTTACCACCTCACACATTTGAATGTAGATTTTGGAGTTTAGGCATCCTAATATTAGTAATGAATGCTACCTCTGTCGCTGACTTTCTTCAAACAATTTAATCTGTTTATGTATCTGATCCAGTTCTGTAGCATGAGAAAGTATTTCCACTGCATCACAAAAAATTGTGAAGATACCTCAGTAATGACTGTATGCCTCAGCATACTGTTAATACATTACTGTTTTTTTATATTTCCCACTTTACTGCCTTGTTTTAACTTTCTTTCTAAAGAAAGTTTCCTGTCATCCACATTGTTCCTTCCTTCCTCTTTTAAAATCCATTTACACTCTGCCTCCCATACACATTTTCCTGTGTACCCTCACATGCACATCAGAGTCAGCCAAATCTTGATATTGCTATTTTCCATTAGTAACAATAAAGTCACATCATTCCCTCCTGCCTTATTCCTTCCTTTATTCATATTGTGTACTTCACATCCATTTAGGCACCAAACAATGAGACAGTAGGTGCTGCGTGGAGACTTTAATACTTAAACCCTTCAGGCATGGCCTGGCCCACTGGAATAGCTACAGACAATTTGCTGCTGTGACACTGCTGTGCAGTGCTTGTTCTGGGATCTGTGATTCAAACATCACTGGGAGAAATGGAAAGATGAAGCATCCACAGATTTTGAAACACTTCCACTTTCTGTTCCTGCTATTCAACGCTGAGGGGCGTGGGGGTTGGTTCTGGCTTCTCTGTAGTGCACAGAGACCCACCTAGTGACTGATTTACCCCCAGCTAGGCTTGGGCAGGGTTTTAGCATTACGCAGCACCATCTAGACTTATAAACGTGCCAGAGAGAAGCATGATCCTGTTTGTATTCAAATAATCTCTGACACCATCTCCCCCTTCTTCAGATGCTCCCCTTAACCCCACTATTTAGGGCGCCAAGGCCAAGTTGGGAAATTAGAAATGTCCCCTTTGCTGATCACAGCAGTTAGCTGCTGACCTGACCCAGGTCTCTCCTCTAGCAGCATGTGACTCTTTCTTACATTTTCTTTCCACCTGGTCGTAGGACAAGTGATGCCCCCAGCTGCACTAGATTTATTACAAATGTGAAGTAAATCATGAATACAGAAATAAAAGAGTATCTTGTCTTCCCTACGTGACAGTTGAACCTAACCCTCCTTCCAGCTCATCTTTATATGAAATGACCAAGAGATAGAATTCCACGCATGGAATCTAGCAGGTCACTGCTAGCTGGTTTGAAAACTACAGCTCCATGTAAGTCAGATCTGCTGAATCCTCCCGGGACAACTCTAGAGATTACTGCAGCTTGCTGCTGGGGGTTACCACACCGTGCCACTGCTTATTCTGGCACCTCAAGGGTGTAATTTAGAGCACAGACCCTAAGCTCTACTGGACTATGAATTTCAGCATCTGAAGGGTAAATACATGGCCCATTTTGCCTTTGTGATATGCAGGCAGTGACCTCTGCAAAGATCAGATGGGCCAGGAGCAGAGAAAGCACTACTGCTGCTGTTTCAAGGAAGATTTGGCAGGCAGACTCATTTGCTGCAGCCCAAAGAATCACTCAAATAGAATGACACAGATTGCAAATGACAGGTAGAAAAATTCTGTTTAGAAGAAAAGAAATATATTTACCTCATCGTTAACAAAACTTAATTCCAGGATTTTTCCTTCACTTAATGCACACATTTGCTGCAGCATATTCGGAATATTATTTTTTCTTTTGATGCCTTTGCTTTGCCTGAAATATTTTGCAGCTATATTATTGCAATACATATCACTAGTTTCTATAGTTTTTTGGATCTTTGCTGTTTCATTGCAAACTTCAGAGAAGATGAAAATAAAAACCAAGTTTTATCATTGGCTTGCTGCTGCCTCATTATAAGGAAGCTCAGTTTTATGATAATAATGATATGTCAGCAGCTTGATTTACTAACCATATTCAGTATCTAGAACAGGAAGGGGTGTGTGAACACATATGCACATATATATTTGTTCCAAAATTTGCTTTTTATACGAGTTAGCATTGATTAGGAACTAAATTTTCAACAGTACTTGTAAGGAATAATTTGGCTGAATCACTAATACGACATGGTACCTTTACAAGTAGAAATCTCAGCTCTGTCTAGAACACAAGATAATAATATTATATCCTACATTCAAATCTAATAATATTGATGGAATAAGTTACTTATTTCCATGAATAAATAAGTACAGTCAGATAACAGAAATAATAAAACTTTGCAACTCATTAATCATGCAAACCAGGGTCTATAATCAAAATAATTTGCAAAATGCAGACTGAAACCGATTTGTTTAACAAGTTGTTTAGCCAGTCCATCCAAACTCAGAGTCACTGCCAAAAGATTCTGGGTCTGTAACAAATATAATTTACAGCAAATGTTCACGCTGCTACACTCAGAAAAATAAGATATCAATCATTTCATTTCTATGCATCAGTTTCACTTCAAATCCATCTTAGCAACAGCCAGAATTTGCCCTTATATCCAGCACAGTCTGGGCATGCTGGTTAGCAGGCACATGCACACATCGCCCTGGCAGCGGAGCGTTTCCCTGCTGCAGCCTGCGATGGCAAGAGCCACGGTCTGGGCTGCCCACCTGCCCGTACATGGCTTTGGACACCCTGGGGGAGGAAACGCTTCAGTCTGTACGGTTTGCTCTGATTCAGCCACTGTGCACATCAGGAATGGCTGGAGAGGTTCAGTTTCCTGTGAGGACAGCTTTCCCTAGAAAAGCCATCTTAGTGATTCCAGGGAGAGCTCCCTCCCTCGGTGCAGCCACACCCTGAAGGAAATTCCCTGGGTATTCTGTTAAAACATTGACAGACTAATTTCTTTTACTCTACTGACCTCTTCTGAAATGTGGCTGAATTTTTCCGGTGTTACATCTGCACAGTTTGTCCTACTAATTGAGAGACTAGATGTGACTTATTTCCCTGCAGACTGCCTGCAGTCAGCAAGCAGGAGCAAACTTCAGTCGTTTCCGATTGGCTACGTTTCAAAATCATGTCCCAGATGTACCTGGGCTGTGTTTTCCATGTGCCACTCATTTCTTCTAAGCTGACATTTTCATTTAGTTCTCCCTGATCGGCTGAGACAGGCCAAGAGATCCAGGTGCACTTGTGCCTGATGTGTCCCCCCAGAGAGCCAAGGTACAAGTGAAGCTCCTACTTACCCCCAAGTCAATCCATATAGCAAAGAAATTACAGGTTTCATGTCAAGTAAGAAGATGGGGAAAAACACTCCTAGTAAGGACAGATGAACTTATATGAACTATATCATTTCTATTCCTACAGAAAGTATCCTGAATTTTTAGGTCGTTGCTCACCAGTGTCTGTTTCTGGCTCATTGTTTAAAATAACTAAGCTACTGAAAACCACTAAGGAAATACCCTCATTAACAGAAAATTGACACAAAGAGAAGAATGCCCTTCTCCCACATTTGATGATGCCTTGGCCAGGAAAAACATTATTTGAGCTTCAAAATCCAACTGAAAAACAGGAGATCTGAAAATGCCCTGGAGCTGAAGGGGACACACATAATTTCAAAACTGTCCCAGTGATCAAAGATGAGGTTGTCATGAGTCATTCTAGCAGATGAGCTTTTCTTCTTGACTCTGAAGACTGACAAACCTACTGGCAATCTTGAACAAGATTTGCAATCCTCTGCTGTTATCTGCAGGAAAATGCAGTACAAAGGGGACACTGACTCTATTATGATATTTTGGAATCAGCATTACACTCATATTTCAGCTGAAGAGAAAAATGGGAGTTGATGACAGATGGTAGCGGAGAATTGGCAGGAACAATTAAGAACTGAAGAAGGCATGGGACATGTATTTTTTGTCAAAATGCTTCTCTGTAATTAAGCAATATGTGTCTCTTGACACAATTTCAATGCATGGTTATGTTTTAAGACCTGAGAAGGTATAACAGGCCAAGAAATTCTTGGGTTTTAAGTCAGCTAAACTTGAAAAAGGTCCAGTAGTTCTTTGTTAACATATCAGGTTTTGCCTGGTGAATTCCAGGAAACCGAAAATACATAGCAAAACATTTTTAGACAGGGAAAATACAATCAGTAACTTCTCCTCCCTTACCCCAATTCATTGTAAGTCCTGATACATTCACAATGTCAGTGAAATTTATAGGAAATTAATACATGTTTTTGCCAGGTAAACACATGTCTGAAATCGTGGCTCCTCTCTGCAAGGATATTTCTGGTAGCTTACACAACCAGCAAAAGCAAGGTTGAAATGTTTAGTGAGAACTTTAGTATTCTTCCTTTTGCAATGACTAACCCTGGCAAGCACATTCAATATCGAGTTCAATTCTGAATGATGTGGATTCACACTTCACATCTTCTCTGAAAATTACTCACTGCTAACAATGGAGGAAGCTGAAGTGATGTTTTAGCTGAAAGTATGATGACAGAAAACAGGATGGGCCCATTTCAGGGACAGGTTTTTAGCTGATATTCTTGAGGATTTTTTTTTTTTTTGTCCTTGGCTTTACACCCATTTCAATTTTGCCCAGCAAAATGACCACTGCACTGTTCAGACATGTAATTCAGACTTCAACTATGTCCTAATAGGGACCATCAGCAAGGATGCTAATTGGTGTCAGATGTGATTAGACCACTGCTCTGCAGGAAGACTACTGATTTGTTTTCCTCTGCTTCTTTACTGCTGAGAATTCAGCCCCAGGTGACTCACTACCTTCACCTGAAGTAGGATTCAAAGGACTAAAGTCATTAGAGCTTATCATCAAACCTTCTATTCCATCTGCTAAGGCTATGTTTCTAAGATAAGGCTACATATTGTCTTTATCATTTAGAAGTGACAGAAAATGTAGGCATCTTTTCCTGTAATTTTATGGTCAACTGCAATGGAGAATTTTTATAGAAAACTACAGAACTGTGATGCATTGGTGATTACACAATAGCAGAACATCGATCCAAGCATTTTCCCTTTTGTAAGTCCGGCAAAACAGAAGCACTCCTATTTTGCAGTGGTGACTGCTTTTGTATTGCTTTTCTTTCCAAAGCACGTACATAAATAAATAAGATACATCTCTCCTCATGCCCAGCATTTATACAAAAGTGTAGACAGGAATTGTGGGCTACAGAGCACTGCAGGTAAGTATTTCAATTCTTAAGACAACCTTCTCCTCTCCTGCCTCCCTCACCTTTTCACGATTCAGCTGACACCCACAGAAACCAGAAGCCTCTATTAAAATGTGCTCTACATGATATTCAAAGAACAATGCACACAGCCTTGAGACTGACAACTCAGAATTCAGCAGATAATAGCTGGAAACCTCTGTTGACTCGATCTTGGTTTTTTTTCTGAGAAAACTGTATCCAAAAATAAAATCAGATTTGTTCCAAGAAGCCCAGAGTCAAGTTGTGTCCCAGAAGGCAAATATGGATCTCTGGTTGATCCATAATTCCAGAAAACATGGGAGCTGAGGGGAGGTAAAAAAGAAGGCCTTCTTTTGGATGGGAAATGTAAAGAAACCATGAAATGAAGAATGCAGAAATATCTAAATAATGAGACTCAAAAAAGGTGGCAGAGATTGTTTAAGAAAGCAAAAAACCTGGAAGAAAAGGAATGAATCCCAGAGAAAAAGGTTTGAGAGTAAAAGGAAACTCAGTAGGGTATTGTGGGGAGGAGGAACACAGCCCAAGAGAGGCTGGATTATTTTTAAAATAATTCAGAGTCAAGTCAGACCTAATCACCCTGTACTTGTGTTGTACTGTACTCTGCTTCATAGCCCATTGATGAGTTCCCTTTGATTTCTATTCAAGGCAAAGCAGTGATTGAATCTGGCACAGACAGACACAAAGTGGGTGAGGGGTGCAGGAGAGAAGCTATTTTGTTCTCTGTCCATTGTGCTGTGTTTACAGGACCTGACACTTTAAACAAAACTTTAAAATACATTTCTAACTTGGCAAATATGAATATTAAAACAGTGAAGACATAGCCACAGCTTAGAGAAATGGGTGAGAAGGTTAGATTTTAATTTTTTCCTTCTCTCAGAACTACTTTTGCATTTTACAGAGAATGGCGAGGATAAAGCCAGCAGTGAGTGGGACTTAACACTGCCATAACATTTAATATCCCATTGGCTATAAAACAATTTTGGGATCTCTTTGTGCAGGAAAAGGGCTCAGTGTAAATTCTTTGACAGTAATCCCTCAATATTATGTATTTTATCAACTTTGAATTCAAGGGCAGTCTAAAGGCTGCTGTCTGCACTCATGATGCTTGCAATAAAAATGCTGGCAGGCCACTGGGACAAGCCCAGGTCACTGAAAAATAGCCACTACAGTAAAAAGAAATGGTGAGCCCAATTCTCAAATGAACCATAAGGTTTCTGAGCCCTTAGGCCTGGTTTCAAAACCTTAATGTCAGCCAAGCCCCACCTACTGCCTTCAGTAAGTGCTGGCCCATGCTGACCATGAGCACAAGCACTAATGAGGAGTGTCAGAGGGGCTCTCAGCCACTGCTCACCTGCTCTGCTCCCACAGCATCTCATGCAGCATCTTCTGGCAGCTCCAGACGAAAGTGCTTGAGGGGACTTGCAAGTTTGACAAAAAAGTTGGTGAAATTGATTGGTATTTAGAGTTTAGTGGTCTCTGATGAGTATTCCTGTGCTTCCCTGACTGATTTTGATGAAGTGCTTTTATTTGTCTTTCTACCGAGAGACTGCAGATGAATTTGCAATAGAGCAGCATGGCTCCTGTTTAGCTTTGTCAGGCACCACTTAGCCGTGTTATAATTTATTTTCCAGGAAAAAATATTTCTCATGAGAGCTTCAGGCTAACACAGTTATAAAGCACCTGGCTACCATTCAGCTTTGTGTCTGAAGGCAGTTTCATTTCCATGCATAAACAGAAAAATATCAAACTGCTGAGGAGGAAGAACCAGAAGCTCCTCCAGGTACACGTGCTGTAGGTACACGGATCTTCTTTGGAGTGGCATTTAATTAAATCAAACAGCACCTCAGAACCACAGTTAGCAGTGTCGAGACTGAAACAGACACTGCTGTCACTGGTGGTGATGCCACAGCAGGCTCTGGGAAGGGTTATTTATTTAACAAAGCAGCCTCTCTACTCATTGCTGGCTTGGGGACTGACTGTTCTAAATTTTTGAATCGATTTAGACCTGTATTTAACTTTGACATACTGTGTAATAGAGCAACCTTCACCTTGCTTCAGCTTTATTTGGTGAGAGCCCCTTTTATTCAGAGAGCAAAGATTGTGGTGTTTGTTGGGGCAGTTTTGCTCCTATTTTCTGCTGAATTATAGTGATTAGTGAGCAGTTTGAAAGCACAGAGCTCAAAGATCTTCTCTGCTTTGATCACCTGTTATTCAAGAAGAGGCCTGAGTCTGGTTACAGGATGAATGTAAATATTCAGTTTCACTGCACTAACAGAGACTGCTGTACTTTTTTCCCCGTGTTTTCTTCATGCTCTTTATCTTATTAGAATGCAGGGAAACAAATGTAGTGACATACATATAATTAAGACAAAGTCTTCCTAGAACATGCCACTAATCATAAAATGTGATTTCTAGCATGCTTTATAATTAAAGGAGAGTTTCTGTTCGCCTTGCTTAAATCTTGCTTTTTAAGAAAGAGAGGTGAGGATCCAATGAGAAAATGGAGCCTGTTTATAGGGAACTGCTCTCATTGCCAGTTTAATCAGCTGTGATGTTTCATTAGCAGTGACTTAACCAGAGCAGACAATGCTTATCGCAGCCCCCTGCCCTATAATCATTGCACATTACTGCTGTCGTGTGGGGTTTTATCAATTGTTCACTGAGTGCTCTGCAATATTGACAACGGGAAACTCCAGGCCCAGGCTTAGATTAAATACCTTACAGCCTACAAAATGACAACAGGGTAGTTTGGCAAAAAAAAAAAAAAAAAAGAAAAAAAAAAAATCAAAATTTTGCAAACTTTGGTACAAAGAGGATGAAATGCCAATTCTAAAATCAAATTCAGACAATTCACTTTTCATAGAACATGTTGAGCACTCCCATCCATCTGTACTGAGTAATTACATTCATTCTGTCTCTCATAACTCCCAGACACTTTCAGGAGTACTAATTCAGCTGACCTAAAATTGCCTATTTATGCACTGGTAGCATATTGTTCTTATTGCCACAAACCCTCCACCCTTGTTTTAGCTTTAGCCATGGAAAGCTACTGGCAAATGCAAAATTGTGAGGCATAAAAAATTTGACTTCCTGATGTGGTGCGTGATACACACACAGATGCTCCAAACGTGTTTTTTACTGCTGAGGGGAAAGCACAGCTTTTAAAAGAGCAATGTTACGGAAATGAATGCGGAGTGGTGAGCAGGAGAAGGAGGGATTGTGTGGGGCTGGATGGGGCTCAGGTTGTGCTGTGAGCAGGAGCTGCAGAGGCTCTTTGCTGCCCTCGTGCTCGGAGCACACGGGGGATGCTGGCAGGAAGAGAACAGGGCTGGATTTGAATTCCTGCTTCCCAACAAACTTCAGATGAAATCTAAAGCAGGCTTCTCTTGCTCTAGCAGACTCAGCTATTACTCTGCCAAATGACAATAATAGCACTTTTTTATCTCCAGGAATAAACAGTGGAAAGGCCAGAAAGCAGTCAGACATCATCACCAGGACAGGGTAACAGTAGCAGTGTGACACAAGGAAATGTTTCTATTTTTTTCAAGTAAATTCAAATCGAACTGGAAAAAGCATTTGACATCTCTGGGATTAAAATAGAAATGGAAAGAGGATATTTGGGCATATTTTCCCCTCAGAAAATAGGATTGATATCATTTTGTTCTGACTTTATAATTCCCATAGCTTATTATAATGTAGCTGTCCTCTTTGATTTGTGTATTGGAACATACAGTGCAATGTACAGTGCATATATTTGTAGAAATAGGCTTATTATTGTAACAACTCGAGGGAATATTCTGAATTAAGGGAAAACATTTACATTGGAACAAATTAGATTTTACCAAAAAAACTAATTGTTACACTGAGAGCTGTATACAGTTGTAATTGCACTGTCCTAATTACACACGTTGCATTATTTAAAAAGAGGAGCATTGTTTATTTGCAATATCCATTGCTTATTTACAGTTGCATATTTGAACAAGGAGCAAGGAGTTATTCCTACAAAGCAGCAGAGAGATTGTTATCTGCACAAAAACACAAAATTAATTCAGTAGAGGAAATCTACTCTCAAACAGAGCAAGAGAGAAATTCCTCCTGAGGCAAGACATTCTACAATTGTTTCTAAATTTCTGTATAATTAACAAAGCACTTACCATCTGCAGTGATTGACCTGTCAGATCTGCTCCTCTGAGATAATTTCAGTGACATTTAAAAAAATAGTGTGGATTAAAAAAAAAGGACATATTCAATTTGTGAGGAATGGTGTTATCCTCAAAACAGAAATTGCAAACATTAAAGATGGCATTGGTTTACAGTTCCTGATGATTAACCCCAGTAGCCCTGATCAGAATAGTTCAGCTCAGGTTTTGGTGGGATATCCTCTCTTGGATATCGTAACAATGACCCTGTTTCCTCTCCTATTTTTAATTGTGCAAATGCCTCTCTAAAACATGAAAAGGCAACTCAGAAAAATCACTTATTTAGACAAATACACTAAACAATGTTTATTCTCCATATTAAATGGAATGATTTCATTTTTAAGAAAGGATGGTTTTCTCCTGCTTTGCACCTTTATTGCATGCTTACTTTGGCACAACCAATTAGTGTATGAAGTTGACAATATGCTACCAAGCAGCAGTGACCAACCTCCTTCTAACCCAAGAGTGTGAATACCTCAGTACATTGCAATCCAGCCCAGTGCTCTTGTGTTTATAGAGGGAAAACACTCCGTCTTTCCTCTATCATTTTTAATTAAACCTACTAAATCAGCATAATTTTGTGGATTACTTCCATCTCTTTAACTATTCCTCCTTTCTCTTCCTGTGTCACATTGAGTATTGATAGATACTGCAAAAATGCTTCTCCATTAACAGCCTGTAATTTTTCTTCCTCTGCAAACCTGAATTTTTTGCAAATGTTATTTAGACACATGTAAAATACAATTTTATCCAAAGCAATACACACTTTTCTCCCACCAGGTTTCACAAGTGATCTTTTTAAAAGCAGAGCAGAAAAAGAGATGGATGTTGTGTGGCATGAGAGATGAATGCATCTTCAGTTCTAAGGAACAGCTATTGAAGTTTCAGATTGGTAACGATCACAGTCAAAATGATATTTTAATCTTGGTACACAGTAGGGAATAGACAGTTACTGCACAGTTCACTAGAATTTTACCCCCCTTTGACACATGAAAGAGCAAGTAGTCTGACTTTTCATCTTATTTCAGAAGAGATCCCCTTCTGGAGGTGGTCTAGTCAAGTCCAGCCAGTGCTCCTAATACAGAAACCTTCAGTTCTGCAGTAAACGCGACAGATCTTTTTTCTTTGATTTTAGTTCATTGCCACAAAATCAAGATGAATTTGTTGAAGTGTAAAGTTAAAAAAACCTCATAAATGAGAACTCCTACTGTAACTGTTGTTTGTAAATTATTGATCAAAGAATTTTTTACAATATGAATTGTAAAAGGGCCGTCAAATTTTCCTAAAGTACCTTTGACAACAAATAAAAAGTTCAATCTTTTTTTCTTTATTTCAGAGAGATTTTTGTAGACTTTTTTTCCCCAATACATATTGCTAGATGCACCTTGCTATTTCCTCTTGATTCAGTAACAAGGAAGAGAAAGAGAAAAGGATATTTCTGATTTTCCTATGATCCCAGCTCTTCAAAAATGTGTGGTTTGGGTTGGTGGTATATTCATTACAATTGAATAGTGGTAGGTAAAGAGAAAGCATTGAGTGCAATTTCTTTTTGTTTGCAGGTAATGCGTAATGGAGGAAGAAATGAGAATAAACTCATAGAGCCTTTCAGCAAACAAAAGAGAACTGGCACAGATTGGGGACTTCCTTAGTATTTGAATAATATTTTTTTAAAGGCACACCTAAAGAAAGAAGAAAAAATATTCTGTAGGCCGATGTCCCATGAAGCCTGTCAGGGAAGGCGCAGCTGTGGCAATGGAGCTCTAATGGATCTTGCTGAGATCCCCAAGAAAGCTCCCGAGTCCATTGGGACTTGCACTACCCAAGGAGAGGTCCCTGAGGAGCACAAGGTAAACGTGGTGGAATCAAGAATACAGAGTACAACATGCCATCAGGTAAAACCAGGACTGAATCCTAGGGAACTGCACGTCAGATGCACTAGAGGACCCATAAAAGTGAGGTTATTGATCTTATACTGCAATCTGTTCATACACAGACACCTCAGATCAGGGAACGGAGCTGACTGGAGGCCTGTGACTTTACCAGGACCCACAGACTTTCAGAGGCTGCTGCAGTCTGTCCTCAAGAAAGAACTCCTTAACTACCGAGCTTCCAAAGAGGGGGATAGTCTAAAGTGCTCCATGATTGTGAGAATTTGGGCAGAAGAAAAAAAATCCAAAACATAAGAATACTCAGCCAAAGGAACCTCTCTGTCTTAGAAGAGCCTCAACCATTTGTGACTTCCCATACTTCTGAACAAGGTCAGTATTCATTTAAAAACCTACCTTGGCAAGCACTTTGCAGACATGCTGTATGTATAAATAAATCTATTTTATATCACACTATGAGTGCTAATTCTACTGCAGAACACAGTAATTACAGCTCACATTGAATTATTACTTTTTATAATTCATTGTAGTGAAGTATTACCCTGTGACATGTCCAAGCCTAGTGAGCACTTCATTATTTTTAAACAGAAAAATTGAAGAAAACCACTTACATTGAACTGACTGTTGAACTTTTATTCTAGGTCGGAAGAAAAAGCCACACAATAAACTAGAACTTCTTAGAATCCATCTCCTTTAATAACCAGCCTTTTACATGCTTGCCAGTAACAATATTAAAAATGGTTTGAACTGTTTGTTTATGACATCACACTCTGTATAGTATACAGAATAAACCATACTGATGTCCTTATACTACATTACTTCCACAGGGGCATTTTACTTTTGAGATGTGTATGTATGCATACAAATGATAAACATCCATGTAAATGCAGACAATTTTGCAAGCTATGAAATGCAAGAAATTAAAATTGTCAGTGATTTACCTTTATTTTGAAGGTAATGCCAAAGCTTCTGATTTTAGCACAGCAAGGGGAACAGTAAAATATTGCTTGAACTTGCGCACGTAATTTTAAGTCATAGGACCTACCCTCTGAAAGAAGGGACTGTACAAAGATTACACATTTGTTCTCAGACAGGGAAATATTCTACATGATGACACCTTTTTTAATTCTCTATTTAAAAAGCTTTTGATGTCACCTTGGAGAGTCCCAGAGTGTGCTTACTGAAGTAAGCCTAAGAAGAGAGTATGACAGCTGTGGTTTCTGACATGAAAACATCTCTCACTATAGGCACAATAACATTTTATTTATCTTATTTTGATGAGTAAATGCTGACATGTAAAAGGATAGAGAAAGCATTAAAAAACTAGCCCCCATGTTACGGGAGAAAAAGGAAGCCTTTCTGTGTTTGGTTTACTTTTGCTTTTCTTGAAGTTTCTCACATATCTTAGCTGGTTTAAATGTTAACAGATGTTCAGCAGACTTGAGCACACTTAAAAACTCACATATAATTCTCTGCTTAAAAATTCCAGGAAAAAAAATGCTAGCAACTTTTTAAGGGATAAAAATAAATTTTAAAAACTTCATTTACAAGCTCACATAAAAAAGGGAATTTTAAATACTTGGATTTGATATTTTCTCTTTTCCCTCTGAATTTACACATGCTGTGGTAACTTACAGAAGCTTTATAACATTGAAATAATACTCTACTGACATTTGCTGCATGACGATGTTAAATGAGTGTTTTGTCTGGCTACTGATGAATCACTATTTCATACCACAAAACACCTGACCCCAGCTTTGTAGTATGGATGGCAATATCAGTTAAAGAGATTAAGGCTTGGCCAGTTGGGGAGAAATGCCTGGTGGTTCCTTTCATCCAACCCTGTGAGGGGATGCATGAAGTAGTTTACACTGCCAATATTAATATCAGTTGCCATTAGACACTGAACTTCCCCACTGAGGGATGCACATGAGCACTAATTTCTTAATAGCTTTTATGGAAGTTCATTCTATGAGTACAAAATGCTGTTCAGAAAGCGTTCCTGCTGGAAGACAGCTTCACCTATATAGATGGATTCTTGCAGCAACCTTCTTTTAATTAGACAGTGACTCTGTCCTTTTCTCATTAACAACACCACAAGCAGAAGTGAAATTTGATATCACAGAACTATTCTAAACTGAATACCAGAAAACATCCCAGAGGAAGATGAGATTACTCTATTGTCTCTGCAGAGTAATAAGTTTGTGATAGCACTACAGAAGCTGGGAAGTATCCTTCTTTGCCCACTTGCCTCTTATTCTTCTCTCCAGTATGAATTCAGTAAGTTACTTACCTCGGCTTTCTTTACAACCCTTTAATTCCCTGTCTCATTTGTCTTTGCAAATCTTTATATAATAGTAGCTAAGAGAAGTTCTATATGGAATCTATATTGAAAGGGGAGCTTGGTATATTGCAAAAGGGCAAATCTAAAATGATTCTTTGTCCTTCCTCTGCAGAATTCTATGTCATACCCCTGTTCTGAAGGCCAAAGAACAAATCTGATCTTAAAATATCACTGGCCTTTCTCTAAAATTCTCCCAAGGGATTGTTTTCACCATATCACTCTCTTTAATTTGATCCAGTCTCTCTGCTTCACTCTGCTCCACACTCCACTCTAGCTTTTGATTGCCAATACAATCAATAAAATTAGTACAAAATATTCCTCTCCCCATACTTCTCCATGTTCTTGATACACATGCTATTTTGAAATCAAATACTGTGTATATTTACCGTGGAAATCTCTGAACTCTAGCCTGTTCCTTCCCCTTGCCCACAAAACGCAGCATTCTAGGCAGAGTGTTAAAATACCACTGTACATAATAGCATTACTCTCTCTGACTTGGAAATCTCTGTGTTCAGGAAAAAGGAAATAACAGGTGAAGAGATTTCTGGAATGTTTGTCCAGATTGGTTTTACTTCTATGCTTTCGAAGTTCATCAGCAATTGTGATTAAACACGATGGGAAAAGCACAGCGCAGAGGGCAGGAACAGTAGCCACGGTGGCAAAACAAATCACTGCCAGCACAGGGACTGCTCAGCTGCTGGCCTTTTTCTTTTCATCAAAACGAAGGCAGTGCAAACGGTACAGGACGTGGGAAGAACAGAGTAGCCATTCTTTTAGATGTTGACGTGCAAAGGTGTCTCATACTCTTGTAGCATGACAGGCATTAAAATTTTCATTCTCCAAAACTCCTCTGATATGAGTGAATTTCATGAATGTAATTAGAGATGAAGAGATTGATATCATGGCAAACTACAGAATGGTTAATTTTGTACAGAGGAAGAGACAAGAGTGAGAGTTAGACTGCCTCTAGGAGAGTTTACTAAGCTGGTGCAAAAATAGTGAGCTCACATTCTAGATAATAAATTAAAGCAGGTCCTTCCCTCTCCTCTCCCGGCTGAGCAAAGCAAAAAAACTTTCCAATCTCAGACACCAGGAGGTAAAAGGAAGGTGGGTACTTGGCAGGAGGGAGGGTGGAAGAAGTCACAGACAGACAGCCCTTGCAAAGATGAAGGTTGGGGTCATGGAACCTGGGGCTGTGGGCAGCTGAACAAGACTTGCAACTGGATTAATGAAAAAAATCATTCCTGATTGTTACTATAGGACATGAAATCAGACCACACACTCCAGAATTTGTCAGAAGGCTAAATAGATATTTATTCAGAGCCTGACCCCCTTATATACTAAGTCGCTAGAGCTAAACCGATTGGTGCTAGAAGTAACACCCATTCAATCACACTGGCCAACACAGAGAGACATTGAATTGTCTCCACTTTTAAGAAGGAATGAAAAGAAGATGGAGTTAGCAAAAACGTCTTCTTTGGCTTACCGAAAATTCCGTGAGAACGGAATTTTAGAAATCAAAACATCTCAGGCTGAAAAATCAGGGCTACACATGATAGTTGATTTGTGCATATGTAATTCACACATCAGCAGATTCCAATTTAAAAAACTGCAAGGCACCCAATTCTCTCAGTATTTTCTCCTCCTAACTGCAGAAATGTGCAATGAATTTCTGATTATCCATCTGGGTGAAAAAAGTCTAAGTTTACCTTTTCATTCTGGAAAATTAGCACAGCACTATTAATAAATAACAGAACCTGATGCACTCTTGCAGGCTATCTTTGCATTTCATAGATGGACTGTATCATCTCAAGACACGTTATGCTAGATTTGCTCTTAACTGCCTTTTCTTTTTTCCATTTTTTTTTTCTCCCATCTTTCTTAGAGGTCTGTAAAATAGCTGCTGACTCCATATTGACCTGGTTTTCTGTCTGTTCACCATATACTTGGCTCAGTGAGTAGCTTATGAAGTTTGCTGAAGTAGATACCATCAAATTTGACAGCAAGACAAAACTCTGCCTGGTATAAGCAAACAATGGTACCAGTATATGGAGACCTCAGAGAACAAAAGAATATAACTATTACAATTCTGTTATTTTCAGCTTTGTATTGCAGGGTTTTTTTTCTTTTCCTTCTTGAGATGAATGGAGCTAGGTTATCAGCAGGCTCCTTTAAGGATTTATTTCAGAATATCCAGCAATACTTCCTCCTACAGCCTCCATTACTCTGGCACCTGAACGTATTACGAGCTTTTACTGTCTGTGCTCTCACAACACCTCAGATGCAGAAAATCTTCATGATATTAATTTACTAAGAGAGAATCAAAGCACACAAAGATTTTTAGGTATCTGACATCCAGAGTGAAACCCAAACCTCTTCCTCTGCTCTTTTTAAAGTGCTTGGTATCATTGAGCAGCTCCTCAAAATGAGATTCAGGACAATCTGAGCACTGAGAAGTCACCCACAGACAGACGTGGAAAAAAATGAGAACAGGCTGCTCCAAAATGCTTGGTAAACCTCTCCTTGTATTCTGAAGCTGTCACTACCACACTACTGTGTGTTCAGAAGGTGTTACTATAAGCCCTGTTTAGAAGAGAGGAACTCCTACAGCTGAGCCTGGATCTGTTTTATGCCTACAGGCAGCCCTCCTCTCGTTTTTATAGAAAGACTGCTCACAATAAAGGAAATCCTGGTGCAGTTCCTTGCTCTGCCTGAAGGGATTAAAAAATCCCATTTTTCTCCTCATAGGAAAGGGAGTGCCACAACCATCAAAATGCAGCACAGGCTGGGGAGGGGAAGCTTGATGTATTTCCTCATCTTTCAAAGAGCTGAAGAAAAAATTTCAGGTCCAGTGATCTGGGCAGAGTGAGGCAATGTGATTTATGTCTCAGACAGTGAAAACATTGTCTAGTTTTGCCTGGATTTTACTCTTTGTGTCACCTGTACACTAGTGCAAGTCCAGATGCCACATTTTTTCCAGTAGCAGGACTGTCTCAAATAATCCAAGGATACTGAAATGCAGAGTCCTGAGGTAGGAGATTTCCGAAACAAATTCAATACAGGCCTGTACAGCTGGGAGTTTCTAGCAGAAAAAACCAAGGAATTAGAGCCAGAAATAATTTTGTTTTCTCATTCTCAGGCAGAGCGTTAATTTCTTTAGAACAATAACATATAACCTGCCTATACATTTGTGATGAAATACCAGCATCTTTTCATACCTATTGCTGGAGGAGAAGCTGCTGTAACAAACTTTTACTAGCTTTTATCTTTTCTATTACAGTCTATTGAATATTAATAAATTACCATCTGCCAGTTTTTGCAGGAGCAGCTGAAACACTGCCTGCATTAAAATTGAAAATAACTCCTTCCCTCTTCACAAGTTTCAAGAGAACACAAATTTTAGAATAATGATGACTGCCTGTACTATTTCATGGTGTTTCCCTTTAACAAACAATGTTAAGATTTATGTGATACAGTCAGATTTGCGATTGATAATTAATTGTCACTTAATTACACACTTTAATAATATTTATTCTGAAGTTATAACAACTCTGGCTTATAAAATGACCCTGAATCACTTTAATTTATTAATTCACTTAATTAAAATACTTAATCTTGAAAAGAGCTTTCAGGCTGTTTAAATAAAGGTAAACAAATCTTCAAATTTAATCAACACTTTATTTTCCCTTTGATATATGTAATTAATTTTCACTCAACTCAATAAATAAGCCTCATGTAAGGTTGTTCATGTGACAACAGAAAATGGCTTGCTGTCAGCTTAATCTTCCTTAACACTGTAAAGCATTTTTAGTTATGCTGACAGGCCTGCTGAAAACCTTTTGCTGGAAAGCAATAAATATTAGCATTTTTCCCACTGGCACTGCAGGAAAAAAACATTTATTTGTAAATGATGAACATTAATCAACATTTTTATACAAGCAATCAGAACCCCCCCCAGGCTAAAGCAAACTCGATGGAAATGAAACCCCTATTTGCAATCAGATTTAACTAAAGCACACTTTCTCCTTAAAGAATAGAATTTTTTGTTTTCTTCTCTTACTGGTCCTTGGTAAAAGAGTTCTGTGTGCCAAGGATTGTACTTTCTACACTTCATGAAAGTTTTGAGACAAACTCTAGGACTTGATTACAGAGCTCACAGCACTGTCAAGATTTCACATGTTTAGAGTTACGGCTGCAATTAGCTCCACCTAAATCAATGACAGTCAAATGAGCCACTGCACGAGTTGTCAGTGCCACAGTGAAAGCTGTCACTTGCACGGGCATGTGCGCAACATTACAAACCCAAGTTTTACCATTAAATTTAGCACATTTCCCCATATATGTAACACCAAGTTCATGCATTTCATTGCAGAAAGCAACCCGATATTTTGAAAAGCTGGTTTCTACTGAAAGCTATTTTGAATTGTTCACCAAAATCTCATTACAGTATATATTTGACTGCACCTTCCCCTACATTTCATTTTGGTCTATGCCTTGAATACTCTGCTGCAGGAGGATTCCTCCTCCCCATTATACCTTAACAAGGACCAGAATGCCGTGTTTTTTCCTCAATTTACCATCTCCTCATTGTACAGTTTGAGCTCATGGCTTGAGCTGATGTGATTGCAGTTGCTTCTCTCTATCAGTTATATTTGAACTAAGAAAGGATTTAAAAATCTGGGCGGAATATTTACCATGTAAGTCTCCCTCTCCTAGTCCAACTCAGCCCTGAAAAGCTCAAGTTAATTAATGACAGATCTAAGGAACTACTGTCATCAAGATGATAATTAGATGGGACTAAATATGAAAAACAGAGGCTTCAAGTGGTGATAGAAAGTAGCTTTCCATCCCTCCTCAAAGGCTGTTTATAGTAAAGGCATTTGAATCTGGCTGCCATGATTTTTAATAAAATTGCAATTCACGAAGGTCTTCGTTGAACTGAAACCCGCATAAAACCCCTGTACGAGCACTAACTAACTGTTCCGGCTGCTTCTAGCACTCAAGAGCTCAGAAATAAAGCAAAGAATTTCACATTTTTGAAGAGGAGGAATTTGCAAGACTTTTTTTCCAGTTTTGGGGTGTGTGCAGCAACAAGAATGACTGCTAATGAGAAAACGGACCTCCATTTTTGATGCATTATTTTCAGCTGCCAACCAGAGCTTGGTTTGAATTCTTAACAAAGTCCTTCAGGGAATCTGTTCTTTAGCTATATTACTGTCTTACCTCTTGTTTCCATCCTGAACAAATTCTTTAAAATACATCTGGGAAGGCTTCACTTTGTTTATTCAGTTTTGTTGTTTTTGTCAGTGCAAATGTGCCCCTTGTTTAGGAAGCAGCTAAATAAAACCATTTCACACCATAAATAAAAGCAGTCAATTTTTGCAAGCGTTTTTTGAGAAACACAGAATGTGCTGATTTGTGGTTACTTTCCGAAGGATTCCAGCCAATACAAATGAATTCTGCAGCTTAAGAAGTGAGCACTGTACCTACTGCACAGGAAGACCAGCTGGTGGCATCTCTGCTAGTAACTGTGGGGAGAGTCTGCATGCTCAAGCTGTTTAATGGAGTGGATTGCAAATTGCAATCAGAATAATTATATATCTATTTAAAACAACTTTCCCTGCAATGTAATAATAATAAAAAAACCTGTTCAAAAATAGCCTGAAGAGGTTTGGGTGTCTATGACGAATTTGAGTGCTCAAGCACCATCACAGACAGCTGGTTTCCTGCTGCCCTTCCACAAGGGCACGTCTCCTCCCATCCAGCCTTTCAAGGTCATCTGTGTGCTTGTTCTTGATGCTAAGAGATATTTCACAGCTCTGCAGACATTTAGTAGGTGCCTAAACACTTATTTAAATCCAGTCCCATGGGATTGAAGTCCTCCCTGGAATGCAATGGCTGAAAACTGTTTTGCTGGTGGATTTATTCTTTTCCTGCTCTGATTTAAAAGGGTGCACAACCTCAATCCCAAAGGGTAGTCCAGCGGCCTTATTACGCAGCTACACTTCAGCCATAAACAAGTTGCTTTATTTCTTGTGCTGAAGCTCGCACAGGCTGCAGTGGTGCTTGCAGGCAGCTTGTTACCCTCAGCAGTGACAGACCAGCTGTGGATCCCAAATTGATCTATTTGTATTAAACATCCATGTTTTCTGCTGCCTGCTGCCGCACTGGGCAAAAAATAAAATGTTGTCATGTCAGGAAATGGTGTTTAAATGTTAAAAAAATACTGATTTAAATAAAAGTGATGCTGGACTGGGACCAGTTCTGCAAGCCATCGTTTTACCTGTAAATGCAACATAAAAATATGCAATGTGTATTGTATTTTTATATATAATCACTGTAATTATACAGAGTATATGTTAAACACAAAATATGCATAATATAATATTTTCCAGTGTGTGCTTCAAAATCAGTATAAACACTGTAATTTTAAAAAATTAGTAATATTTTCATGATGCTGTTTGGCTCTGAGTGACTTAGATACTTTAGCAGTCAGGAAAGGGAAAGATTTGGAATATTTGCAGCTGGACTTCCTGGACTTTCATTCACTGTCCAGCATCTTCCTCTGAGAAGAAGCAGCCAGGGCTGAAAGGTGCCGGGGTTCAGGAGGGACCGCAGCAGAGCTGGAGAGCAGCACTGGGACAGGGAGAGGGTCAGAGGAGTGCAGAGAGCTGGAAAATCGGAGCAAAGGGAAAGCTGAGCCAGTGCAGCAGAGGGAAGGCAGGGGCTGGCTGGCCCTGAGCTCCTGCAGGGCGTGGGAAGGGCAGAGGGACAGGCAGGACACTGCCCGCACTGTCCTGGGCACCTGGGGCCAGCCCCGGCTGCCTTCTGTGCTCGTTCCAGCAGCCTGCTCCAATGTCCCCAGTCTGATCTGCCTCGTCACTGCTGGCATCTGCCTGCTCCCTCGGTTAGACAGCGGTTAAAGCTTTGCTCTGTCTTCTGGTTTGCTATTAAAAGGATGCAATGTTCACGTTGGAAAGGACAAAATTAGGCATCCCTTACAAGGGACAGCCCATCCCGTTAAAAACAGAAAAGAAACGCTTTTTCTAGCTGGTGAAACACAGAAATTGCATCAGTGTGCTGCAGTTTACAGCAATTCCAGACTGAAAAATGAGCCCCAGCAGAGCCATATGCCTCGGTGGTGGCTGTGGTGCAACCCTGACACCCCACACTCACACTTCTGAAACCAAAGTAGGCTGCTGCTGAGGGCCTGGAACAGCAGACTTTGCTGAAATGAAGCTCCCAAGCAGCTAAGTTCAAACCAGAGGTTAGAAACAAGTCTAATGAATATGCAGGGTCAAAAATTTGCCAGCTCCAAGCTTTTTTTATATCAGTGGTTTATATCAGTCAAAAAATTATCAGCTCTCCACAAACTGCTTCCTTTTTATTGTTATTACAGTATCACTGTACATGTGCCAGCCCCAGCAAGGCATTGGTTGTTAGAGCCTTGGCAAACACAAGTGCAATAATTTAATCACTGTACAGCAGTAATTCTGCTGCAATAGATGCTCTCACTGATGACTGCAGTGACAAGACGAGAGCCTCTCGGGCAGCGGCAGTGTCCTGACATCCAGGTGCATCACAAGTGGAGGGACCTTGCCCTCCTCAGCCTGTCCTGCTCAGGGCAGCGACTCAGAGCGCTCAGACCTCACGGATTCTGGCGGCCAAGTGCTGATGCTGCCACGCTAACAGCCAGCCTTCTCCTCCAGGCTGCAGAGATCTTTGATTCTGAACCACACCACAAACCATCAAACAGACCTTCCACTAGCCAATTAAAAACCTGCCTGTCTCAGATCTCAACACTTAGAAAAAACTTTCCTGACTAAGCAAGGGGATACCAGCATATCTTCTGTGAGGCATTTACACATTACAAGACAAATTGTACCCATCAGAGCTGTGTCTGCATGAGAGAGTGAATCTTTTTCTGAGACGCCAACCATGATTTGAGTACCTAAAAATTTAGCAGGCAAGTTAGAAAAAGATGTAATTTTCTGAGTGCTAAGTACCTGCAGCACCTTCTCCTGAATGCAACCAGAACTAGATTGGGATGTGAACACACTGAGATCATATAAATTAAATGCTTGAAGGGAAAGAATATCCACTGGGGAAAAAAAAAAAAAAAAAAAAAAAAAGTAGAAGATTCTGTGCCACACTAGATGTTCCAAAGCAATGTAGCACACGGTTCATTTAATTTTGCAAGTCATTACTCAAACAGTCAATCTTGATATTCCTTAGAACAGAGACAGTAATTCCCTGCGTGGGAGACACCTCTGCACACAAACCAGCCTGATGTCAGCCTTGACCTTTCATCTTCAACATGAACAGGCAGATTTGAGGCCTAGTCTACACTCCTATGTAGGCACAAATTCGCTAAAAATTGGTACAATTCAGGTTTTCCACTGCCTCTACCAGCAACAGACTGCCTGCCTGTACTCCAACAGCCCAGAAATGATGGCAGCCAGGACTGGAAACTTCTGTCAGCAAAACTAAGGTTTTCACAGACTGAGAAGAGCCTTGGGAGGAGTTCCTGGGAGAATTACGGGTTAACTGGAGTTTATCCAGGCATGATTCGGGTAACACATTGTCTGTAGAAGTGCTTCAGAATGTGTAGCCTGTAAGGAACTGATGAAACACCAGATGAGCGAGGATGGTCTGCTAAGTTCTGTAGCCACAGAAACAACGAGAGGTTTCAGACCTTGAACATGATCCTGAGTACTCTAATACCCCTATAATTTAGGTCTGAGTCTAATGAAGCTGTGACAGCTCAGCAACATACAGCTACGATAAGATAATACAGACTTTTAGCTTTCCATTTGCCTAGAAATTTTCTTGTCTATTTTGGAAGAAAAAAATCCAGACACAAATCTCCTTCTGCCAATTTCTAGAAGTCACGAACAATTTAAAAACCTCTTTTCAACAAATAACCTAAATTTGGGGTTAACGTTGACTTACAGGTAGTCCCAGCCTAAGTGAGCTTACTCAAGTACCCAGGCATTAATTAGATCAGGTTCTAAGGAGCCTCTTATATGCAGATGACCTCTACTTCCAACCTCAGGGACACCAGTTCCAGATTTCACTAGACTAGCACAACATCAAGATTGCTTAAAACCAAGACTTCAAAACTCTTGTTTTAGACAAAGCTTCTTCATAATTGAGAGAGCTTCTGGCTTGATTAGTGTGAGACTCTTGAGTTTAATAATAACTCACATAAGGAATCTCTATTTCTGTTTTCAAATCCCAAAACCAGCAATAGAATCACAAGGTACTGCATCACCTTCGCTGATTTACTGTATGTGAGTCTGGAATGCTAGCAAGACAATTCCTACCAGACATTCAGCTATGACCAGAGGCAAAAATTCTGGCAATCTAGTGTAAAACATTGCTCCTGTGCGATTCCAGGCTTTGCAGACTTTTCTTGTCAATGGAAGCCTTTTGATTTCGACGTAGTCACTCCTGATTTACCCCAGGGGCACTAAGACAGAAGCTGGAGACTAGAAGTACATTTTTTTCCTTAGGAGCTCCTGTACAACTGCCTTGAAGTCAAATGTCCACTGAGATTTTTGATTTTGTAAGAAATCTGTTACTGTAAAGATATCTCTCCCTTCTTTCCTAGATTCTGACTTTTCTCAAAGCAATTAGGTTGTAAAATTAAATAATATGTTTGCTATTTGTAAGTATTAAGGTAAGTACCTTGAAAGGGAGATGTGTTCAAAAAAATAATGTCCAGTTCCATTGCTTAATTTTTTCCTTGCTAGAATTTAATGAATTCTTCATTTGCTTTTATCAACTAAATATTTCCTTTGAGTCCAATTAGCATAACTGGAAGAAAAAGCAAAGCAAGGCACTGTTCAGCATGCATCAATGTAATGGAAAAATCAGTTCTTTTATTCTAGCTTTAATAACTGCAGCTTGATTAGAGAGAAAGAAAAAGCTAGGAGAGAGAGGTGGGGGGGATGAGAGGCCTGCCAAATTAGTTCTATAAGAATTCTCAACCTGTCTGCTCTCTGGCTTACTATTCAAATGCTAATTGAGCCTTTTTGTAAACAGAATGGGTAATCATGGAAGACAAAAACAGACACAGAAAACAAATGAAATATCGCACCTTATCCAAACCAGCACAAAATTGCACTGATGAGCTTTAGAAGTCTTAACATTTTGTTTCTTTGGTCTCTTTACAGAACACAGAAAAGCATATAATTAATATAATAATGTAAAATATAACCTAATAATATAATAAAATAATAAAGAGCAGTTCTTTTTGAACAATGAAACCAGTCATGTTATAATTAGATAAGAGGATTTATACTCTCAGCTATAAACATGAAAGTGGACCATGAGACCGGATAAAGGCAAGGTTTTAATTCTTAAAAATTAATTACATGGCATTATTATTATCGGTACACAGGATGCATTAATTATACAATTAATAATAAGATGAAAGGCACATTTTTTTTGCAACTTGAAATCACTCGGGGACATTTGGTTTTATACAAGAATTGTCCTTCAGGCATTTCTATAATCTTGTTACTATGCAAAGTCAAGTCCTTAAACCTGTTAGTGGAAGTAGTGGATGGAATTAATCTCTCTTAATTTAGACTTTGTACTTACACACATTGCTGCAAATTTTAGATACCCCCTGTAATTGGGGCCTAAGGTGTAGCAGATTTATTACAACTTCTCCTCGTGAAATAAACCAAGACTGATGTTAGTAGGAGCAGAGTACATCCAATATGCAATCAGGTGACGGTGGCTCCCTGAACAATGGCTTGCGCAAAGCCGCTGACAATGCCCCCATTGCTGTCAGGTTTTCCTGTGCGGCTTTGCCCCTTGCAGAGGGGCAGAGCTGGGCCCAGCAGAGCAGGAGTGTGCTCAGGGCAGCAGGGGCACCAGCCCTCCACCCGCGCCCAGTCTCACAGCCCGGAGCACGCACCCTCCAATCCCACAGCTCGGCCTCCTGCTGCTCCCAGCCTGCCTCAGGCCAGATTCCAGAAACCACATCATGCCCAAGAATATTTGACATATTAATTTTTTTCCTATTTATGCACAGCTTGAGGAAGAGGCCCCCCTCCCACCCAGGCAAGGCCTCCCCAGGAACATCAGGAGAGCAGCAGAGAGCCTGGACACTGCCAGGGGCTCTCAGCTGGGGCAGCGATGGGCTCTGCACACGTGGGGCACCAGGGAAGACCTCTCAGATTTTAGCAGCACACAGGCATTGCAATTTGTTTCCTGTTAGGTCTCAATGAAATAAACCGCTTACCATACATTTTAATTTTAAGGAATTATTTCACAAAGATCACTTGTAAGGAAAATGAATGTTCTGCATTAAAGGGTTGATGAATGTCATGTTTAGCAGTATCTGACTCAATTGAACTGCCAATATGGGCTCCCGCAGGAATTCAAAAGAAAGGTGAATGTCAGGAAAACAAAGGTTCATCTTTCAGCTTAAACCTTTGAAAATGAAGAATCTTTAATAATGAAACCCTGTGTTACTACCACTAAGTAATTATTCCCAAGAGTTATATTGCTTTTCTGTAGCATTTTGGTCTCACTTTTCATTCATATATTATTCTGAATTATGGCCATCTGGGAGAAATGAACTTTATCTGCTGGTTATTTTGATTTCAGGTGTGTTCACTGTGACACTTCCTCATGAACAAGCTCACCTTCCTTTCATTTTGGTCTTCCTCCTCCATATCCTGTCAGAGTTAGCTCTGTAGCTAAAGTACACCAATCTGATCTGCACCTTTTGTGAGACTGTTCGTTTCTGCTGTGCTTTTTAATATAAGCGGTATTTTGATTTGTTATTATTTTTATCATCACAATCCCTTGAGTCCCAAGGAAGCAGCCAGTACCTCTTTGTCCTCAGTGCTGTTATCCACGAACAAAGCATCTCTATCAAGCCCACAATCTTCATTGTAGAAGATGAAGATTTTGCTTTTCTTTTTGTTTCACTGAAGGGTATTATTTAATTAGATTTCCTGTAATATTGAACAGTATTTCTTTACAACAGGGGCATCAGTTTAAAATGGAAGAAATTGTCCTTTACTATAAACCAGATATGTCAAAATTCATTCAGAGTAGCTGGCCAAATGTCCAGTGTTTAAATAGGAAGTCAAGTAAGACAATAAAAGAGTTTTCATTAAAATATTTGGCCTTTGTGCCTTGATATAAAAAGAGCAACCTTCCATTTTCAAAGTAGCTCTATTATTGTTATCATTACATTATAACATTAGGGTAGCACCAAGCAATAAAAATTAGTATAAAAAGCTCATTTTAAGTACTGGATAATAAGGAAAAAATGCTTTCGCCTGAAAGAGTTTAAACTGTGAAGAAAGAATTCAACATATAAATATTACTAAAAACCAAAGTAGCAAAATTCTAGGAGATTCAACCTTTGCAGCCACAGATCTGAAGGTACACGACCATGGGCAGAACTCAAGGCTCAAGCCCACGACTCCTGTCACTCACTGCACTTTGTACTATAAACCCATATGAAAGTGGGAAAGAAAAGGGACAGAATTAATATAATTTAAATGGTTGCTTAAAAAACCCTAATCAAACCATAAAAACCCCATTTTTAATGCAGCCAAGAGCTCTGGGGATTTTTTTTTTTTTTCCCCCAGCCCGGGGACAGAACCTCTTGCAAAACTGGGAATCCCATAACATTACTCCTTGTGTCTCTATGACCTCATGGCCACCCACTGTGGACCCATTTTGAGTGGCTGGGTAATGCTGCAATTCTCAATAACCTGTGCTGAAGGAGGGCATTGCTTGGAACTGTGCTCAGAACACAGCCCCTGTCTTCCCCAAACCGGACTTTTCAAATGCAAAGAGCTCCAAGCTGCTGCGGTTTATTCGATTTCCCCTTCACTCTCCAGCCAGTTTACTAACAGACAGGTGTTTGTGAACACTACATAAGTCAGTCTTTTGTAAACTAGGGGTATCTATTATTTCTGGAAATCTTTGATGTCAGAGGGAAATATTTAAATTAAAGTACAACATTACAAACTGAACAGAGAATTTAGTGGGGACTTTTTCTTAGGCTTTTTCTGATTTAGACTATGACAAAGTGGTGCAAAGATTAAAGCTTAAAACCCTGGTTTATATGTTCATCTATGTATGTGTGTTTTTCTGTGTATACACACACTTTGAGATGCATTCATAAATATATACTGTGATATAATTACAGGTGGAGAAAAAGATGCTAAATATGAAAATATTTCACCCTAAAAGCATGATAGGTATTGGGTTTGGGTCGCAGAGTAACAATCTCTTCTGTACAGAATACAACACATCACCATGCAAAACTGAGTCCAAAGAAACAGATTATTTTAACTATTTCTTCTGAAAATCTGTCCGGGTGCTGTGTTTTTAAAAGCTCAAGTTTATTTTGTGTTAGTTTTTTCATCTGTTGTCAAAAACAAATATTGAAATACAGCCAGTATAACCTATTAGCCCTACCTAATAGTGTTATTCAACATTTTTATTGAATAAGCTCCCACAGAAAAGATTTCATCAATACCATACAGCTTTCTGATGGAAGTCAGTTGAGGCTAAAAGGATTTTTACCATTTCCCTGTACCATAAAAGGAAGTGAATTTATAGGCAGGCCACTTAGGCATGTTGCAATGAAATGAGTTTTAAGGTTGACAGTAGTCCTCCCACCATCGTCTGTATATATTATCTGTTTCAGTGTCTGAGGGGGGGTAGGAAAATACATCTGCCAGCTGACATTTCATTGATGACATCACTGAGCATATTTCTGATGCTTATGTCTAAAATAGCGGATTTAGTTCTCAGGAATTTAGTTGGAACAGATTCCTTGGCTTCATGAAGTTTGTGTGAAATGCCTATCCTGTTCCGAAGATGTTGATTCAAATCCCCACCTCAAAACAGAAGCCTACCAAGGCAAACAGTCAGTCAGTTTGCTCTGGACACGGGCAAAGCGGCAAGTCTGAGCCATCTCACTGGGAGACTGCACCAGGATAATTTTTTTTCTCATTCTCCTTCAGTCTTCGAAATAAAACCCAGTAATTCTTTACTGCAGATGACAAGCACCTTCCCAGCATTCTCTGACCCCGGGGTTTGGAATGCTGCCCCATCTTGCCCCACAGGAGTTCAGCCAGAGGGAGGTGAAAGGCAGCACCACCAGGCAGGTGCAGCTCTGGGTGTATCCAGGCTGACACCAGCCTGTATTCTCACATAGCTTTGAGAGGTTTTTAGAATCAAGGTTCGTGCTCTCTCACAGGTGGCTTCGCTGTGAATTTATTGAGCCACTAGATACAAAGGAAATATTTCTAAACCTCAGTAAATCTTGGAATTGGTTTGAGTCCTCAGGAGAAAGCTTCTGTGAAAAGCTGGCATTTTTCTTTTTTATGAGTTTAATTGGAGCCGTTTTGCATGTAACACTAATAACCCCTCTGGGAGAACAAAAGACAAAAACTCTGCCAGCAAAACTCATTCCTTTTTGGGATTTTGATTTGTCAGACATTTGTACTTGCAAGTTACATCACAGTTCTATCCTAGACCAGAAAGACTAATTTGCGAAGTTCATAAAAATTCTGTATTTCAAGCTAAGAACATGACACTGGTATCATTTACAGTAGAATAAACCCAAAATAGCTTTGCTGAAATCCACAAGGTTATAGCAAAATATGACTGATGGGAGTGTGACATAAATCAAATTCTAAGCTTTTCATGTAAAGTCGAAACAGTCCTGAAATAATTCATCCAAATGCACAAAATTATTTCACTTCTGACTGTCCTAGAAGACAGGTGCTTAGCACAGGTCAGAGCCAAGGAACTCATTTCTCCTGCTGTACTTCTTTTGAGTTTTGTTCCAACTATTCGTCATTCACTATTTGTTAATCTTCTGTGTGTCACACAATAGAGAAGGCTAATTATGCTCTCAGTAATGAGCATTTGTGTGAATTGTACATGACTGCAGAAATTGTTAGTGCTTAAAGTCAGGAAAGTTTGACTGTGACATGGAAATTGACAGAATTGCAAATGTTCAAAACGGAAACGAACAAAGACGGATATTTTACCCAAAATGTGCTAACAGACAATCTTAGGTAGACAATGAGATCTCTGTTCCAGCCTGACAGGCCTGTCAACAGTCATAGACATTTTCTAAATATTCATTTAAAGAATATTCTCTCCATGTAGATTTTTCATTAAAGAAAGAGGTTAGCAAGATAAGACATAGGTGTCTAGGCTAAACACAAGGTAATTGTGAACAAGGTGTCTGTGACAAGAAATTTGATTCTGAAAGAAATTTCCAGTAGGGTTAAAGCAAAACATTCGTGGCATAGCATCTGAATTACTCTCCACAGTTCTGATCACCTATACCCCAGCAGGAAAATTTCAATCTTAAATAAACTCGGCTTTTATTAGAAAAATAACAAGGCAACAGAAACTGTATTGCACAAGAGAGAAAGGTAAAATCTCAAAGAAAAGATGATTAGAAGTACAACAGAGAGGATCAGTGCACACGAGCAACAGGAAGCAATACTGATGTGTAAGACCACAAACTGGGCAAGTAACTTAAAGTCTTATTAAAGCTAATACAGACTTGTAATGAGGAATTGAATTCAAACCAGTGAGGAGTGAGGCTCCAAAACAACAAAATCACCCTCTTTTTGTCTAGACTGGGGGAAAAAAAAAAAAAAAAAAGCGGTAGGACATTTAAGAGGGGCTTTATTCAAGTCAAACTGAAAAAGCAGCTACTTTCTCATCTTATGTTCCTATTTAAGATGAATAGTCATATATCAATTTAATATATCTGAATATTATTTAATAAATTTGAGTATTATTTTATTTATAGATTTTCATTACTCTTTCTTCCTCAAAACTAAAAGCAGTTATGTTAGGGGGATGTGGTAGGGAATGACAGTTCAGAAACAACACTCTCTTTTCTGCTATTTTCTCCTGACTGCTGAGAGAATGTCAAATCACTGACCCCAATCCCTGTATTTGACCAGTATGTCATCCACTGGAGGTGAAAGATTTATTTTCCCCCGCTTTTTACCTATTTTTCTGGTGTTCTCTGCACAGCCTAATTTGGGGCTCCCATGCAGCAGCAGACAGGTTTCTCCCAAATCATTCCATTTTTCTCAGCTACCGCTAGTGAGCCAAACAGGATTCAGACATCCTCAGCCTTATTCATCCCCCTAGGAGAGAGGGTTTTATACCTCAGTAGTAGGTTTGGGTAAACCCTGACGAGCAGCCTATCTTCTTGTGCTTTTCATAAATTGAAACCTTGTCAGCCTGCACCGAAACATCTCATTTAAACATTTTCTTGTGCCAATAAATACCTGTGAAGGATTACATAAATACGGCGAGCCCCACCTAGGCTCTGAGTGGGTAGAGAGGGGGCAGCTAATACAGTGTTAATACTTCTAGTATATTTTTCCCGTTTAAGACCCAGTAATTTCAGGCTCTCAGAAGAGGACGGCTTGCTCAGCCTCTCTCCGTGGAACAAGGCAAAGCTGCAAACCTTTCGCACGCTTCTCTGGCGGCGGACAAGGACGGGGAAGGGCTGCAGGGAGCCGCTCTCCCTTTGCGCGCACTTATGTAACAGGGAGTCAGTGTGCCCCAAGGGGCTGCCCTGACCCCGGGGAGCTTTTCACAGCAGCCTCCTCCTAAAGTTATACGTTCATACCCGCAGAGAAATCATTCGCGGGACCCGTAAGTGCTGCCAAAGAGGTCTGAACAATGCGTGAGCCTTCTCTAAAAGCCTCCGCTGCCATCCTCGGTGTCGAGGGCTGGCCTTGCACTTACCTTTCTAACAAAAGTGTTCGCAGAAGACAGGATTTTCCAGCTAATGCTCTGGGCAACAGAGCTAGGAATAGAATGGGTCCTCCTGCTTATGCAACATGGAAATTGGATGTAAACAGGCATAGGGACCCAAATTCCACCCATGGCTGTGTTAATGGCCGGGTTTCAGCATCCAGCATGGATTAAAAGGTTTGTCAGAGAGCGTGAAGACTGCTGGGGGCACTCTGGGACCACACCTGAATCCAGGTGTTGTACACCCTGAGGCTGGGATGCAGGAAGGACAGCTCTTTAAAAGGTCTGGAATCCAGGTGTTGTACACCCTGAGGCTGGGATGCAGGAAGGACAGCTCTTTGAAAGGTCTGGACATGTACTGTCAGATTGGATCAGGGAAAATGATAAAGCCAGAGAAGAGCTGCACAGAAATGACACCGCTGTTATGGTACCAAAGTCATACCATGCCCTAGAGCTGATTCATGTATTTATAGGAGTCACAGAGAAAGCAAGAAGATACCAAATCCTGCCACTCTGGACAAGAACACAGCTCTTCTTTCGACAACACTGATTTTTTTGTCAAGAGTTTGGCACATGGAAAAATGGAGCCTCAGTTTGACTCAGACTTTCATGGCTGTGTTGAAATCCAGGGGTAATTCCCTTCCAGGAAGGAAGAGGAAATAAAAAGAGGGGTATTTAGAAATATATTTCAAAATTAATGTTTCAAAGCTTGTCTCTGAAACTCTTTATGAGATGAAATTTATTTAATTTTAAAAACTGAGGAGAAGAAAAAGTTTTATTAAATCGATAAAATTATCTCCATATGAGCAATTTCAAGCCCACTTTTGAGCAATCTTATTTCAATGCAAAATAAAAAAATTAAGAAAATTAAAAATCTTAGACTAATACGTACTTATTTAAACGCACTTTTTAGTTCAGCCACTGATCTAGAGGTCAATATTTCACTCAGCTCTAAGACCTAAAGAGAGCTATCTCAAGTATTTGCCCAAAGGACTAAACAAAATCACTTGTATAATTAATGTGATTTTCTAAGAGTAGACTCAATACATTTGAGAATACCAGTGTCTCTTAAGACAGGAGTTCTTTTCACAAGCTCATCTTAAGAAGATTCCTCTGTACTTCTTTCCTATGCATGTGTTCCAAGAAGCACTTAATGAGCTTCACAGAGTTACTAAAGAAAAAAATAGTCTAACTACTTGCTTTCTAGTTCTCCATTGAATTTCTGATTAATTAACGTATTAATGCTCTGTTTTCTTAAATTTAACTTTAAAGAAAGCAATAACTTTTCAAATTAGGTAATGAGATGAGAATGCTAACAGCTTTTTTCACCCTATTAATTCATATGTGCACTAAAATCTCTGAGGTTTTTAGGAAATAAGATAGGAAAGATAGCAATGACAATGTTTCTGTTTTTAAGATTAAATCCACTTGTCAAACCAAGTTCTTTCATTGCTGGAAGTTTTTATTGGGAAGAAATTAAGTCACCTTAAAAAAGGAAAAAAAGAACCCATGCTTTAAAAGCACATTCTCAAACCAGTAAATATTTATGGTCTTGTATCCAGCGATGTGTCCTCCACTGGAACAGTGGCAGTGATCCCAAGGAAGCCGCTGGAACCCAGCAGTTTATGGTATTTCCTCTATGATTATTTACCCGTGTAATCTTACTTGAAAGAAGAATCCTTGTTTCCAGACTGAATCCAGCTGCAGAATGCAGTGACCGGGATGTCCCACGATCAGCCAGCTTGAGCAGGTAACAAAACCTGAGCACAGCCATCTCTGCTTCCCTGTGTCTTTGAGACTAAATCGTGTGCACCCCAACACCCTTCCAGGCTTGGGACAAATGACATGAGGCAACAGTTTCTTTCGGCAGAACACAGAAGAGAAAAAATAACAGACAACAGAAACAAGAGAGAATAATCAGTCTAGGCTAGAAGGGAAGATGAGTTTCCAGCTATATGAAGCCCCTGCACGAAATCTGTTGGGGCAGGAGGACCAAAAAAGCATTTGGGATCTGGTTTTCCTATGCCTGTGAAAAACTACCATACGTGAGGAGTCTGGATTAAACACCCAGATTCTGACAAAGAAAATCTTTTAGGTCACCATACAAGCTGTTCGATGCAAAGCTAATGTCTGTTAAAAAAAATTTGTTTACATTTTACTAAAAATTGATATGTACCTTAAATGTGCTATAGTGCCTTGGTATAGGAAAAGAACAGATGGAGCTTTCTCTAGTCAAACCTCAGCTTGAAAGACACTCAGCTTGTAGAGATGAAGCTTAGTTGGTGGTGCACTTCATGTCCTTCATGTAAAATATTCTGTCACTTTTAATTTTGTACCTTGTTTACTTTCTCTGTTACAAAAGAACTGGGACTTGTTTTTAGCAGCTCTGATTAAGTTTCTATTGATTTTCGAGATAGGAAATGGAACTTTCAGATTTCCCACATGAATTTAAAGCAAGTCAGATATTAACCTCGAGGTAAAACATCTGCCATGACATTCCAAGAATAGACAAGTACTATCTCACTGAAAACAGCATCTGTGCTCAAATCTCAGTGCCTGGGAGTTGGAATTGGAGAACAATGAAAGCAGCAGGACTGTATTTTCACATGTGTAAAACCACACATGAACACACCCACATTTATTGACATTTACATTCACTCAGTTATGGATTATCACACACATGAAACACCCTTTATGTACACACCCTTAACTGCTAAAGCACTAATGGCTTAAGTGAGATAGAGATGGCGTCAAGGGGAATTGAAAAGAATGAGAAAGCGGATGCAGAGCTGGAAAAGCTTATTTTTTTATACTACTGTTAATATATCTAACTATGTAATGGGTATTTATTATTTTTGAGAATCGATGTCCCCTTTCTTATCCTGTAACAACTGCCAATATGTATGTACATTTTCTAGCTTAAAACTTTCATCATCAAATATATCCCTGGTATAGGTATTGCTAGACAGTATTTCATAGACTAACAAAATAAACATGCATAACTGTCTGAAATATAAGCCATATGCAACATCTACTGAGCTGAAAATTTTTACCTTCAAGTCTCTGGACTGTTTTTTTTTTTCTCATTTGCTGGAAAACTGAAACTGTGCTGTCACTTTCCCTAGCAGTGATTCAGGGTGCCACAGGTTGTTCCTGTTCAATACAAGGCCCATTATTTTGTCCCAGATTTTCAGAAAAGGATTAAGCTCTACTGAAAATCAGACATCATATCAGTGACTAAACTAAATCTCCTACGTTTTTTATTAGCAGGCTATAGATGTTAAAAGGATCGTGTGTGAGAAAGAATGTGTGAGTTGCAGAATACATAATAAAATACAATAAATACTTTGCATGAAAAATGCTACCACTAAATCCCATGTGTGTACCTGCCAGACAACAAGGTGGATATTTGCATGGGAGCAGTTCACACCACTCCTAACACCATGCTCTTGAGACTGTACTTCCCAAGTGACCCAATGATTAGGCCAGATGGCTGAAATGAAGCATTTAATTTTGAAATGAGATTACAAAATCATGGTGGAGAACTTTCTAACACATTTCTATTGCTATCAAATTATTAGTCAGTAAGAAACCTAGACTTGGAACTGATTTCTTCCTTTTCCATATCAACATATCGCAATTTTATTTGTTAAGTGCCTCTGTAAAGATTGCAAAGTACATGTAGTGAGGCCAGAGATCTTCTTAAGCAGAAAAAATATTTTTGGAAAGGAGATTTCCACCTGGACATCTGTGTGGCATCGACACTCATCGAAAGGAATTCTACAAGTTTCCATTTGTATATCTAACAGAAACCCGACTTCAGCAATGAGAGTCAGTTATTTTGCATTTCAAAAGACTGGCAACTGCTCTGAATTTGTCAGAAAAAGCAATCAACATTTTCTCCTCTACAATGGAAGACAATCCCTGGAATATAATCTGTGTGTACAGGTGTGTATAGAACATTACCACGCCACATGCTCACATTTTGCAGGAGATACGTGTTTCACAAATTAAGTACAGTCACAGGTAATCCACAATCGTGTGAAAAACATTAAGGATGAAATCATCACCTGTTCCTTCAGCTGGTTTTTGTTAGCAGTGTGCAGTTCTGCCTATAGGACCATCTTACTAGCACTTTCTCTGGCTTTCATCAAACATTCTCACTGGCTTCACATCCATGCACTGGAAACACCGGAGTGTTCGGAGCAGGCAGTTGGGTTTACTTTTTATTGCTGTGGTCTACTGAAACTGAACAAACACAGTCGAAAGAAATAAATAAAAACAAACAAAAATGATGCTGGTTTAAATCTTCAATTGAACTAGACTTAGCCACATTTGAATTGCACATGTGAGCAGCCCATTTATAGTCACTTCTCGTGAGCATTCAGTGTACGGGCACAGATGTTCAGGGAAAATGCATTTTAATCTCAGGATGAGATCATTTAAATACAGCCTTCTGTGAACATTCATACCAGTCAGGGAACGAGAAAAACACCAGTCAAATTATATGACTAATCATTTCTAAGTTGTGCACGGACATATTTGAATTTCAGATGGCAATCTGAGGAAAGGTCCTCAAAGCTTTAAGGAACATTCAACTAAAGGGCTACGTGTTCATGGGGATTTTAACAATGGCAAAAGATTCACCCATGTTCACACAGATAGCTCAAAAAAGATTATCAGAACAATCTGAAAAAAATTATTTGAGAAAAAAACTATCCCTAAGGGAGAGTTTTAAGGAATGGACAGCTTTATGGGATCTCTGGTCAGACTAGAATACTTTGATGTTTAATAACGTTTCTCTAAAAGTAGATATTCGAACAAAATGAATGAAAATTTACAAAGAAATTACTCTGTCTGAATGAAGATTAAGAATTGGATCCACTGGAAATCCATCTTCCACAAGCATTCCCCAGGCTGCAGTGATTCAGATGCTTTGACTTTCAAGTCTAATGAAGCTCACCAGTAGTTGACAAGTAACCCTTTTCAACAAGGAATTTTCCAGGCAGCTTCCCTGCTCCCTTGCTCTCAGCAGGCTGAGGTGACAGGGGTGTGCAGTTAGACTGGGCTGTTCAGAACTGCTACCACTTCCCATTTCCCACTGGGAATGCAGCCAAACTACCCCAAGACCACTGTCTGCTCCACGTACTGGCAGACTTAAATCTGGAGGAAGCACTGGAGTCGTTTTAGATAAATGTCAAAAAGAGACAGGAGGCATAAATGCAAAAAGGAGACGGCTGCACTCCTTTGCAGAAAACTCTTTTCTATGACACATGACAAATATCTACTTCAAGTGTAAGTAAGTTGGAAAATATTTTTAAAAGATCAGCATAAAACATGAAGTGTATTTTGAAAAACACATATTAAAATATAAAATATGGGAGAACAAGCAGAAATGTGTCTATGTGGGAGCTAATTTAGTTGCTTTCTTGGAAGCTCATTCTGAATACGAAGCCACCCGAGCAATCCTCAGTTCATTTGCCTTTTCTTTCGTTTCTGTAAATAGGCACAACGTAAATACATGAGGGTATTGTTAAGCCTCAGGTTTGGAAAGAGCTGTGTGATCTTAGAATTGTTACTTCCAGAAATGGTAAAACCACTGTTGTTATTTTACCTGAACTTCACAAAGTATCAAAATATGCCATTATGCAATGTAAATCACTGTCTTAATTAGACAGACGGTTGATTCTGATCAAAGCTAACTTGAAACAGACTTTCATACACTTCTTCCTTCTTCAGACAATTTTTTCAGGGAATATGCTAACATTCCTGGGAATGTATATACATGGAACATATTTCTGTGGTTAATCAAATTTATAGAAGAATGTACTGATATACTGAGACACATTTAACTTCTTCAAATTGGCATAACTGTTGGCACTATGCAAAACTTCATTTCAGGTCATACTGTGCCTCTAAATTACGTTCCCAACAAGTGACTTTGAGTGCTAGGGCCATCTATTCTTGGGATAAAGACTAAATCAGTAGAGATATCAAGCAGCAGGTTAATACAAAGTTACTTTGCAATCCTTTTTTTGTTGGTTTAAAAGCTCAAGGTTACTTGATTAATCGATTAGGTACTATGTTCTTCCCCAAAGAAAGAACAAGATGCCCCTACTGAAAAATCAATTAAGTGAAATGAGCATGACACTAAAGGAAGATAAGAACTGTACTCGTAATTCCATAAGGAATATTTTAGGCTTGTTTTTCCAAATAGTCCCACCAAGACCAAAATACTAGGTGAAATGAGAAATATTTCTGTACTGCCTATGGCTCATTTTTGGCATTCACACCCCAGAGATACACAGAGAACCTGAAGCTTCAGAAAAATCTAACGTTTCAAAATGCAATGGATGAGTCAGGAAAAACAAGCTGTTTTTTGTTGCTTTCATTCTTCCCAAAATGCCTCTATTTAGTTTCATGCAAAGGAGGCATAAAACACTCTGTTCTTAATTAGTTCTTGATGCAGCTTATCTGCTTTCATGAGGTTTTGTCAGCACAGCACGAATCAGAATCATTGCAGACCACTACTTTAGCTTGAGTTTATGATGATGATTTGTCTTTAGAAACAGATTAGTTTGAATTGTTGGATTGCAGAGTAATTGCAGACACTATTGACTTCATGTAGCAGGTCAGATGTGATTGGGATGCTCCCTTTTCAAGTGCAATACTTATCCTTGGGAAGACAAAGCTTCAAATGTATTTAAGACCATAAGTGGCACACATTTGCAGCGTTTTACGTTAGTAAGTTTGGAAGTCATTTATCAGTTGAAAACCACAAATGGCAAAGACCAATGAGGAAAAAAAACACAAATAAGTTTCCACTGCTAAATTATTTTGTAGATTATAGATACAACTAGCAGCAGTCTCAAACTCTCAAAGTGATATTTAAAGAAATTATTAACTCTCACAACACCCTTGGGGAGGAGATAAATATTATCTAAGCATGTTAGCGGTGAGGCTGCTGCTGTACTGGAGGGCAGATTGGCTCGAGGGGTGGGGCAGGCTGGGAATGCAAGAGGAGCGTATGTGGACAGCACGGTGGTCAGCGTGACCCCCAGGCCAGCCCTGCTGCTGGTCCAGCTGCTGCAGTGCCCCAGCCCTCTGCGCAGGACGCTCTGCCAAGGTGCCCCCAGCAGTCCCCGCTGAGGGCCAGGACAGGGCTAGGGGCTTTCCCGGGGTTATCTTTGCCTGCCTTAGGAGTGCTGTCACCTGTAGTTCCTCACCAGCACCTGAACTGCAAAGCTCCACGCTGCCATGTACCTGCAGGTCTTTGGAGAAGGGAGGAAGGCCGAGTGCCCTCCCTCATGCTCTGTCAGCACAACCTGCCAGCTCCTCCATCTCCTTCAGCATCACATCGTCAGCAGGGCACGTCCTGCCGGCTGTGGCACAGGCTAACAGGGTCTGCCTAGGAGCAGGAGAGATTTTGCTTATTAATTGTGTAGCTAATCCAAACCAAAGGAAGGAAAAACAGTTTTCCGTTTATATTTCCCCAGCAATAATTATGTAAACTTTAAACATACATAGGGGTGTGGAATACAGCAGCAATGGGAAAGGCATCTCTCTTGTGAGGGTTGTGGCTCCTTCCCAGGGAATCCTACAGTGCTTTACATTCATGGGCAGGATCCTGCAAATGCTGGCCATGGAGAACTCCCTGAGGCTCCAGTGGGAGCTTTGCTGGAGAAGTTTTGAAGCTTTTACCAATATTAGGCTGTAACCGTCCCCTGAGGAATCTGTGAACACGCCAGCCAACACGGAGCAGGGCAAAGCACTGCTCTTATGTGTCACAGGCTCTGTCACCCACAGAGAGCAGAGGGAGAGCTGAGTGTGAGCCAAACACACACACGCAAACACTGCCGCATGCTCAGCCCCGCTAATTCCTGCTCAACGTAAGCCCTGTCTCCAAGGACTTGTGTCAGTACGTTCTTTGTCAGACTTAACACAACAGGGGCATGAAATTCAGGGTGCTGCTTAGTGCCACTGCTTTTAAAATAAGCAATTGAAGCATAATCCTAACATTTATCTAGGGTAAAAGTCTAAAACAACGTCCAAACTATGGCATAAGAACACTTTTACTGCTGTGGACTGAGACCAGTCCCAAACTTCAGGGTGGGTACACAGGTCTTCCACAAAATATTATTTCAACTTTCAATTTAGAGATCTTATTTCAGATACCAAAGATTAAATTGTTTTAATGAAAGGTTGACAATGATGCACAGATTTACTCTCTGTTGCCAAGCACAGCAGAAAAGGACAGTGTCATGTGGAAAATAGGATGATAAAATTACATAATTTTTATTTATTAATAATACATTATAGCCACGTTTTTTATGCAAGTAAAGGTTGTATAAACATGAAAGTCTAGAACAGATGAACTTGCATAAGCCAGTTCTATTGTGACATTTTATAACTTATATTTTGTGATTTTGTAAGCCAAACAATTTTCTTTAAATTTTATTTATATGCATATGAAATGTAATATAGCCAAATATACTCCAAGTATGAGGAAAAAAAGCCCAGTTAAATTTGCAAGAATGAAAAAAAATTTTGTCTTTTCATTTTAAAAATCTTAAATTTACTATACTGGAAATCAAATTTGGAATATTAACATATGAGTTTTGTTTTTATTAATAATTTTATCTTTAATAGTATTTGCATTTGTGAGGGGTTTTTTCTCTACTCGAACTAAAAAGCAATCAGGTTCATAAAATGCTGACAGGAGAAAAAATGTCTTACACGAAAGTTCAAGTCTTCTCCCACATTTTTCTTCAGAACTCTCTAAAAATTGTGGAAAAGGAGATGAAGGCAACTTTCTGCTTTTCAGAGTAAGTTTTGCAACAAGCACAGCCCGTGTGCTGCAGTCCAGCCCTGAGCAGACGCTGCACTGACCATCTCTCAGCCCTCAAAGCGCCCGTCCTTCCCAGCGATCCCCCTGTGATGGATCCCCACAACACTGTCCCCAATCAGGCACGTGCTTGATGATGATCACAGCTTCAGAGGACACTCTTAAATGTTTGTTGTTTTGTTTTGTTTTGTTTTGTTTTGTTTTGTTTTGTTTTGTTTTTTCTTCCCATCTTTGTGAAAGAGCTTTTTACTAGGAGCCGTTTGGCAAGAAATCCACAAGGTCATCTGTAATAGAAAAATAATGGACTAATTTGAAAGCTGAAGCCCAAACACTTGCTTGTAAAAAGTATGGCCAGTTGTCAACCTTGCAGCTTTGAGATAAGGTATCTATTTTGATAGGTTAGAGTCTCCACATTACACCTTAGCACTTTAAACTGGAGAAAGAGGCATTTCTGTGGGGAAGCTCACACAGGGAAATGGCAGCCCTTGCCCAGGCTCCCCCGTTTTGCTGGTCAGGGCAGTATTTTCACAACTTCCTTTTTGCATTGAAGGACTCTGACAGAATTTATAATCTACTGTTTCATTTCTAAAATAAATGTCAGTTTCAATGGACTCATTATCTAATAGTAGAAGAATAGCCTACACTGCTGTGGCTTGCTGCTATGCTGGGAATCATAAAGGAATTACTGTTTTTCAAGGACACATTGACAGCTACTTTGAAAAATTACACAGATTTCAAACTGATACAGGTTTTGGCTCTTGAGTACTGATCAGATTAATTGTCCACTTAGTCCAACATGTATCATACTTTTAACTTTTTAACTACCATAGAGCAACCATATGAATCAAGACACAATTTAGATTTTGCTGTTGTCTGAATGGCTTTTATTTGTTAATAATATACAGACTAGCTCATGGCATTAGTACTTCATTACAGTTAGCTGTAAATAATGTTGCATGGGCATGGAGTTCTAAGCCCTTTGCTTTAATGTGGTCCACACAAGCATGAAAAGTCCCTGCAAATTGCTATACTCATATAGAGCTCATGTCACAACCTGCACAAAATACACAGTTTTGTAGAACACAAAAGCCTACCTAATAAAGCTAAAGAGCTTTCTAATGACATGAAAATGCTTAATGGAAGAGTTATCTATGCAGTGTTAAAAATAGTTCCATGTTTCTCCTAAAAAGAGAAAGATAGCGATGCACAGAAGTTACAATTCAGAAAGGATTATTTTTTTAAAAAGCAGACAAGGAGGGAGAGTTATAGTGTAAAATGGATTTAACTCCTCAGGCTTGATTCTAGATTGCCTACATTCATTTTTTCTATGATAAAAGAGGAATTTGGTTATGGGAATTTCTACAATGATTGTGCAAAAGAGTGCGTAAGTGCATCCAGTGAGAGTTTTTCCATCAACTTAGAGTCAAGATTTCACTAGTTGTCTCTACAACTGGGTACACAGTCTATGTTATGCCTGGCTTTTCTGGGCAAAAATATTTGAAGTATTTCATTTATGGTCTGTCAGATTGTCACACGTCTGCCACAGATGTAAGAAACATATACTACTTACATTTTTTTGCATTTAGATTGTATAAGTACTGTTACTGGCAGACTCTGACTGCTGAATGAAATGTAGGCAGACAAATAAGATACCTTCTATTTTCTCCAAAAGATAACTGCAAGGAAATATACACTAAAAATAGATTGCATTGTTAAAATATTTGACACCCACTATTAAAATGTTCTATTCAGTATTCAAAATATTAATGATGACTGCTGACCCACACTAAACTTCCTTGGTTTGTCTCAACTGACCTCTTGTGGTATCATATAATGTTCCTTCAACATGGCAAAAAGCATACAGTAATTTAATTTTTACAGCTTTGTGTACATGCACTTCTGCTGTAGTCCAAAGACCTGCCTCCCACAGCTGTCCTTACTTAACTCAGCTAAAATTCTTACTGGTTTAGTCACACATCTGGAAAATGTGCTTGTGAACACCTGTATGATAAGAAAGCTAACTACGGGCCAGATGGAAGCTGTGTAATGTCAAGCACATTCAACTGAACCCCTGTTCTATGCAATAACGTGCTCCCTACACTTGGGATCAAAATATTTTTGTATGGGTGTCATTTTGTAGTGAACTGGTGATAACAGCATTTTCCTGCTCCTGTAATGATCAAGGTTCTTGTTACAGGTTAAAGTATGTGAGCTGCCTCAACTCTTCCAAGGAGTAATGTTCTGATAGTGTCCTTGAGGAAGAGCAGAAAATAGCACATCTCAAGTGAATGTAGAGATGCTATTTTATATATTTCTAGTTATATGTAATGTGCAGATGTTATTGACGTGTTTGAGTCTGTAGTGTACACAGGCTCCTTGGTCCACAGGATTTCCATCTGGCTTCTTGTATGGGACTGTCTACAAGTATTCTTCCACTGTCTTAAAATGCTTTGGCCACAGAACTGAGAGCTAGATCATCTGGCTACAGCATCTTCTTTGATTCTTTTCTATAGATTTTCTTCCAGGTTTCTTCTAAAATTAGATTCATTTTGGCTGTTTCACCTAATTTGACTACAAATCAGTATGAAATACTGCAGTCTGATTCTGCTGTGGCCTGAGAACATTAATTAGAGGAAAGGTGCTTCCCCACTGGAAGGCTTCTGAGGAAAATCATTTTTTCTGAGGCACACAGACCCCTTTGCTGCTTTCCATGGCCTGTTCCAGGTATGTCTGTGCTCCAGCTCCTGGCACTTCGTTTAGACATCAAACATATTGTATCTCCTTTTGCAAGCTGAAAAAGCCACGTGAAAGGTCCAGACTCAGCTGTCATTTGATAACACGCAACTATACAGGGCTTGAGCTATAAAATTTATGAAGGACTCTTTATGATCAAATACACAAGGGGTACAAGCATAAGAAGACTTTTCTTGCCCATAAAAAAGCTTACTGAGAAAATCCAGAATTTAATTCATGCAATGTTACATGGCCTAATTTTCTGATGCTATTTAAGTGAAAACTGAAGACCAGACTGAAAACCAGACAGAAGTACATATTATGAATTTAGTTGAGAGACAAACTTTAAATAATACACTTATTTTACAGTAAGAGAGTTTTCTTGCTGGGAGCCATCCTTTATTATAGCTAAAATGTCCTTTGTTGTACACGAATAAATTCCATCTAAACATATCATTAATACTGACATAGCTTAGGTCTTCTACAATTTTCTTCCAACATACTGTACATTTCCATCTAGAACATGGCATGAAGAAAGATGAAAGCTTTGTGCAGTATAATAAACATTTCCATAGAAGTCTATATAGTATTTCTGCTTTACATCATGTTTCATTTATCAACCTGAATTAGGCTTTTGAAAGAGGAAAATGCAGCTTTGCAGTTCAGTACCTTTTCTGGTCTTTTCTTGCAATAACAAAATTGCTTAATGTCATTTCAAGTTCATCCTGTTCCATGCACACATGTACAGAGAGCTATGGGTAATTCACTTACACAGTTCAACATCTCCTTTGTCACAGATGGTAAATGTGCAGATTTTTCCCTCAAGGAAAGAAACTCTTTTATAAAATAATTGTATATTCTGCTCATTTTTTCTTCTGTCACTGATGCTCTTGTATTGTTATTATACTCTGTCAGGCTGGTAATTAGCATTCAGTCTCCATCTGACACAAGCACAGCTCTCAATCCTCCTTAAAAATCCCTTAGGACACACATGGTAAGTAAAATAATGTGAGCCAGTAAGAGGGGGAAAGTACTATAACAATAATAATGATAATGATAATAATAATAATAATAACAACAACAAATAAAAAACCTGAGAGTGCATAACCATAGGCTGCTTTTGTCATGGAGTCAATGCATGGCTCTTCAGTGAACTGCATGGAGCTAACCCTGCTGTGTGGAATAAGCTTTCAGAATGCTACAACTGTCTTCCTGTAGCTGTCCTTTGCTTTTCCCACACAAAGACTCTTCCCAGTTTCTTCCAAACTTCTAAGGCACACAGTGTATCTTTCACTCACAGTGATTGCCCCTCCTCCATTTTCAGGTCTCTTGAGGGAATAATCATTTCCTCTTCTCAGACAAATCATTTTTTGGAATGTGTCACTTGTGATACTTGAGGTATCTTATTGTTCCGAGAGACCCTAACTAGATTATATCATTCTTGGTAAATGATAATGGCACTTTAGAGCTTTGTGCACCTACCAGAATCCTTCCACTTTCAGCAACAATGCTGCCACTAGAAATAAGAAGAAACAGAACTTTCCTTGTAGTTCCTACAGCATCCTCGTTTTCAGTGATTTCTCCTTGAAGTGACTGGTGTGATCACAGAGCAGACCTACTCCAGGAATTCCCTAAGAGTAGTAGCACCACACAGTCAGTTTTTTGCTGAAGCTGTACCCTCACACACACGTGTGCTTTCACAGAGGCAGGGTGTGCTGCAGATGCTGGCGCGGCCCCCGCGGTGTCACCAGCCCATCCTACCCGAGATCGCTGAGTCAGTTTTCTGCCTTTGCACTCACACAGCAACAGGAGAGACAGAGCAGTAATGCTCACTGAAACTGGTGGCTTAATGCCATCCCAGTATCCCAAAGTTACCATGGAAATGACAACAAAAAGAGGCTTATGCCTCGATACCAAATCCGTACGAAAGATTACCCGGCCAGACCTCAGAAGTCCCACGGCTCTTGGCAATCACGTAACGAGGTGGAGAGTCAGGGATTTCAAAGACCTGCAACCAGAGAAAACCCTGAATTTCTCTAAATATGAGCTATCTTAATTTCGTGATTTCAGTAACAAAAGCTACTGAGTTGATAACAGAGATTTGCACCTTAAAATAAGAATACCAAATTTACGCTAATATTAACGGTCTGGTCTGGCACCATATGTCTTGGCATCAGTATTAAAGCCTAGAAAAATCCATGCAGTTGACAGAACGTGTGTATGAGAGACACTTGTCAGATCACTGCCGCCAAGATGCTGAATAAGGCATCCCTGGAGGTCTCCATGTGCTCATAAGATCTCCCCTCTTACAGCGAGGTAACACGGCAAGTGTGAGCACCCAGGAGTTTCTTTATTCCACTGCACAGACATTTCCCAGGCCTCCAGCTATGTATTTGTCCAAAAGTGGGAGAAAATCTCTTGATAGACACCACTGCTAACCAAATGCAATTTCTAAGGGTAAAATGCAGTCTTCGAATAATTCAAGTATTTAAGAAATATTGGGTGAGAAGAAACGCCTCGTTCAGAGCAAATTCCTGTGAAAATGAGATCAATGTGGGGGTGACTGTAGCAACTAAATTGGAGCACACCCAGCCTAAGCTGCACTATTTTCAGTGTTAATGAAGCCCTGCCTGTTTTCTCTTACTAACTGACTGGGATGTTGTGTGAAACACCAAACCTGTAACACTCAAATATCGAACACAACCAGCATCTGACACAAGCAGCATTGCACTGAGAAAACAAACGATGCAGACAGCTGAAAATACTTCCTTAGACACATATTAAAAAAAGGTGGAAGAATGATATTCAACCCCCTTCTCTTTCTGCATGTCACAGACCTAGAAGCTTTTAGGATTATTTAGATAATTTAGAGTGCTCTCTCCTCTCTTACTAATAACCTTATCTTTTATTAGGTGAACCAAAGAGGAAGATTAGGGACTCTGTTAGTCTGGGATTTATGGTTACAGTGAATTCAAACACATGAAACCATCTGCTGCAGCATTCAAGAAGGGACTATTACAAACCTAAGTTGAGAAAAAAAATTAGAGGCAGAATTTCTGCTTTTTGTAGAAGAAAAGCTCTGCCTCTTCCTGATCTCTAACTTCAGCCTCTGTGGAATATTTATTTATTACCAAGCTAATAAGTCAACCTTCAGAACACATTTCTGCAGTATCTGCTCACATGTTTGCACTTTTCATGTAGCAGAATTCCCTTTTCCCAGGATCTCAAAAGTTCAGAGTTCCAAAAGGGGGCCCCAGTGGAAGAAATGAGAGGAATAAATGCCCAGACTTGATATTGCTGCTAAGGGCTTTGGGCCATGTGGCTCTCAAGTCACCTCTGTGTAATTTTAGGTGGCAATATATCACATCAGGTGATGTCTCAATGACATTTCATCTCAGTGACTGCTCCATAATTCCCATCATGGACAAGGAACCATTTTTCACAGGTGTATATTGCATAGAGAGGAAGAAATTTATATGTGTAAATACAAGTTCATCTTCTACTGTGTAAGTTTATGCATCTGCATAAGGAGAGGTTATGCTGTGCTGGGCAGTTGGCTTGGCATTAGAGCACAATTCCTTTCTGGAAATGACACTGGCTTCCTAGCATTCTCCTAACAGCTCCTAACAACTCTGGGGCTAATCCCACACAGCCTCAGGAGAAACAAGAGAAGTAAACTACAATAATGATGCTGTCCCCCTGCAAAGGCACGGCATTTTAGGGGAAAAACTTCCTGGAATGTCCTCTTTTTCAGCCCTTTTGTTGTGGTTGCTTGGAAGAGTGGATGGTTAGGGTGTGAAGGAGCCATAGTCTCAGTCCATCAAAATTCTTAGCTCTTTTAAATCCTGCTTTCTCTTTCAGAACTTCTTTGAGAAAATCTTTAATTTGTATATCTAACATCGACCTTTCTTTCTATCTTTAAATATCTGCAAATGAATGGAAATTTCTGACTATTAAAAGTAAGAATCCATGTCACATATTTCCCATATTTGAGTACACTTCTTTCATCATGCATGTGAAATAGCAGATTTGCATAATATCATATTTCTCTGGACTGTGCACTGACCTGTGTAAAACAACCTACCAGAGAGTAATCTTCTTTCATGAAACACCAATTTTTCTGATGCCTCCAAGGCAAAAAATGTAGACAGCCTAGTTCTCAAAGTCACAGAGAAAAATATCTCCATAGATTTATGAAGGGAATAAATACAACTTTGCTAACCAACCACTTCCATGCATTCTAATGGCAACATGTTGCAATTAATAAAACAAGCATGTCCCGTACTGGGGGAAAATGCTGACCATGCCAGAATAAGTGGGCCCATATATTGTCCAAGCATGTAAATAAATTAAGTGACAGCATAATTAATCCTCAGTACATAATCAATGAGGAACAGTCAGGTCTTGTGAAAAATTGAAGACATGGGAATGAGACTGAATTTTCTCTGAGCTAAAATGTGGAGTCACTAGTCAATGAATCCTGCCTCAGGAGACTGTAACAAATACAGAGAGAACCAGCTCAAGGACAGCCAGAGTTGTAAATTGAGAGCTATAAAAAAATAATAATCTAACAATTGTGCCAATGTGTTTATAATTTATAGGTTGGCGTTACAGGTGAGAAATAGGGGTTAGCAGTCTGTTATAATCTGAACTTGAGTCAGTAAAGCACTGCAGAACCTCTAAATCACCACTTCTTTCATTTCACATAGTTTAAAAACATATAATAAAACTATCAGACAAAGCCACTGTCTTTCAGGGTTTGAAGCTGGTGCTGTGGATACCAATCTGTTCAAAGTTAGAGAGCTACTAGGGAGTCCAGCAAAGGGAAGCTCTTAATTTTCCTTATATTCTTTTCTTTTTCACATTGGGCATCTGCCATAAAAGTACAAAAAAGCACAGAGGTCTTTTTGTTATAATTGAGGCAGGCAAGAAAATAGAGTTCCGTCTCACATTAAATTTCCGTGTTCTCAAACTTAATTCCATTTTGATAATCTAATTCAAGGTACTGAAAAAAAAAGTTTGAGCATGAATTTAAAGGAGTGAAATTGGACCCTTTAATCCTACACAGTGCTGAGTAACTCTGAATTTCAGATTCCCTTCTCCCAGTGGGTGTTGAGGTCAGCGCTCACCACAGAGCAAATTGGAGCCTAGCAGGACTCTGTTCTCTGTAAATAGGAGAGGCTGCCTCATCGTGCTCTGCAGGGACTGAGCAGCTTTTCCAAAAGGGTTTATATATGAAGGTTTTGGGCTGTTTCTTGGACGTGTCTCCTCCTTAGAGAAAAGTGAATTAAATGGAGAAACTCTGCATGCATTTGCTAATAACTGGACAGACAGCAGAGTAGCACTTTTACATTTTTTTCAGCCATTCATCTTTCAAAGTTCCCCATGCTGCCCATGAACAGACCAGTCATTATTGCCAATCAATCCTCTTACAGCCTGTACAGTGTGTGGGAAGGTACTGGAGCATAGTGTGTAAAGATGGCTCTATATTCACTCAAACTTTCCCTTAACGATAAAGTATTGCCATAAATACTCAAAATTCTTATAAGCAACCTTCAAGATACTGTCCATTTGTCTGACATAAATCACCATTTGAGCTGTAACTCATCTTCCCTTACAACTGATCTACTGCATTCCTCTGCCATTGTGATGTGAATTTAACCTGAACTTTGAAATACCAATCGGCACTCAGGATTCTTCCCCCATGAAAAGCCTGTGGAAAATGTTCATGATCAAATTACTTTTCTGCATGCTCTATCTTTCATTTCAATTCCAGCAATTTTTAATGTGCATTTTTCATTGTTAAATGCTCCCATGGAGGATAGTTGTAGCACTAATGGCAACTAAAAGTTACTACTATTAAAAAAAATTCTGAAAACTAAAGTAGATCAGTAGCACAATAAAACTCGTAGCTAGTGGGAGTGCAGCCAACCTTTTATAATAGTGATTGAGTCCAGTGGCCTTTCTACATTCAGAGCCCTTTCTTTGAAACGAGCCTAATGAACACACTGACAGTGGTGTGACAGACAGAAAACCTCCCAGGTGAGCTCCCAGGCTGTGTCTTTGTGGGACCTTGACAGTGCTTTTACTTGCTGAGGTATTAACTGATTAAGTAAGCAAAATTGAAATATTAGACTTCTGTTGTCACACTGTTCCATAAAAATGTTTCTCTTAGACTCTGCTACATAGCAGTCAATAAATCTCAAGATAATGTTAAACAATTATTCTGGTCTATCACAGGTTCCTGGATGTTGTAAGAAATTGTGTTTAGTGAGGCAGAGCTGTGTCTTCAGGCAAGGCTCAACTCTGATTTACCCAGCCATCTTTAACACTTGCCCCTAGTACCAAAGGGCTTTTATTACCTTGGAATTCTCAGTATTGAAAGAAATTTATAATTGTTTGATGGATAAATTCAGACCTTCTCAAGACAAAGGTTAACTCTCCACAGCTCCAGCCTAGCAAAATGAAGGTTGAAAATGAGAGCTATAGGGTAACAGGAGAGTTGACATCAGCTAAATAGATTTAGTACTTCCCTTCTCCCAGAGGAAATAAATTAAGAGGAAACCAACCAGCCAAAAAAACCCCAACCAAACTAACAAAAACAAACTTCAGATGCTGCATTCTGAGGGAATATTTTAGACTTAGAATTCTGACTTAGAGTTTAAACCCTTAGTGTTTATCAGCAATCCAGCATCCTAGGAGAACCCTCACATACTGCAGGTGAGAAAACGTGAGCCAGAAAAAATGTACTCTCAGCCCACCTGGTCTCATCATACTTGCAGTATCCTGTAACCGAATGAAACTTTGCTGCTGGAAAGTGTGTGATGGATTTAAAATCTGCTTCTGGGGTTTACATTTTGCTGTAACCTGGGTTTAAGACAGCTAACCTGGGAGCAGAGGAGCACAGAGGCAAAGCCCACGCTGAAGCACCTGCTGCTCTGAGGTTCCTGCCAGCAAGGCAGCACAAAGTCTTGGCAAGTGCATTGGAAAAGTGAATAAAGGTTTACAAGTACTTCAGGAAAGAAAGTAGAAGCTGAGCAGGAATCTCTAAGAAAGACACTTTTCATTGAGCAGCCTGCTTTTATCTCAAGGGAATTTAGCATTTCTGTAGAGCCCAGCTACTGCAGGGTCATCTCAGGAGGAAAGGTCCAAGCCCTCTCAACTCTCCCCATCACAAGCAACACTTCCAAATTTCTCAGGAAGCCAGTGAGTGCAGAATGTAAGGCCAAGTGTCACATGAACTCCATGATACATGTCAGGTAACTTCGTTTATTATCCTGGCATATTATCCACAAGCTCCCACATCTGAATGCATTCACTGCACACCAGCTGGTGGAGGCAAATCTGTGTCTGACCAATGCACAGAGAGAAAAAAAAAAAAAAAGCAGGTACCTAATTTTAAGTATGGATATACAATGGACATAGTATTTCAGAGAAAAGCTGCATGAAATAGATGGTGTTGTGGTTTTATTCGGTTTTCCTTTGTGAAAAAAATGAATGCAAAGTATATATTTCACTTGACATAATAGTAAGCATATGAAAATAATTTATTTCCAAACTGGTTCTATTTATTTAGCTTCTACAAGCTTTATTTGTGAAACTGTCACTCCTTCACATGTTCTCAGCATTGGTAACTGCAAATATGAATATTATTCAGAAGCTGTGGTTTTAAAATGTTGCCTACGAAGGAACTGGATTTTAAGGAAGAATTTCTGAGTCTGTCAGAACTAGGAATGAGGTGATGCTGCACAGAGTTCCACAACCATAACCTTGAAACCTTTCAGTGTTCAAATTCAGGCCCACACCCACTTCTCTTATGGACAATTCAACTTCTCAGAAGGCTTTAGGATTTTAATAGGAAGCTCTTTGCCTGTATTCCAGAGCCAAAGCCACAGCTGTGGTTTAGCAGCATAAATTGAGACTTAGGCTGCATCCAGGACAGGTTACATCACCAGAGGAATCTGCTGTATCTTCAGTAGATTGGTCTGTTTTCTCCAGGAGAAAAACAGCTATTTGACCTCTACGCATATTTCTGTATGACTTTCCATTTGCCAGTATTTTCATCTTTTGTCTGAAGAAGGGAAGTACCAAACGCCTTCTGCAGAAAAGCTGCCTCCAGGTCAGCCCTGGCAAACTAAGAATGGGAAGTTATAATATGGCAAATAGGAAATACATTTTCAAATTTGTCTCACTTTAGTTCAATAATCTTCTTAGCAAATGAACTATATTTGTGTGTAGGTTTTGGTTTTTTTTTTTCCCCTAATCTCATTACAGGTTGATGAAAACAGGAAATTACCTCCATTCCAACAGACCGATCTGCTTGCACAGATGATGCTTCTCAGGGGCTGTGTCTGTAGGTATTAGCAGGAGGTGAGAAGGGCTTTTCTTTTGGCAGCAGATTTGCCCAGAACACATGGCCTTCAGGCAGTCATGATGTGCACACCCTCAGGCACGGGAATGAGCCAGCAGCATCAAGCCCCCTCTGCAGTTCCAGTGGTGGGACATAGACACGTCCAGCTGTTCCAGTAGCTGGGACATGCACACACACAGCTCTTCCAGCAGCTGGGATGTGGGCCTGATATTTCTGAGTCCGAGTGATTTCAGCCTGCTAGCAGTTACTAACCTTTCCCAAGGGAAAAATAGCTCAAGAAAGCTTCTGCTCAAAACAATCTTTGTAAACAACCGATTCCTTTTCTCAAAACAATTTTTCTCTACGTGATGTTTACCTTTCTGGTTCTGTTTCTCTAGCTTAACCAATGGCATTAGAGAGATGTCGTTCCTATTCACCTATCGTGTTAAGTCTGTATCAGAACACCTTATAAAAGGTAGTAAGAAATTAGACAATAAATAAAGTCTTCTGATCTTCTGCCTTCTGAAAAAGTATTTAGAGTCATTCATTTTTTCATATCCCACAACACAGTTGGGACATGCACGCACCCAGCTGTTCCAGCGGGTGGGACATGCACACACACAGCACATGTGCTGAGATCTGGGCCCTGTCACAGCATGGTGCTGTCCCTGTCCCTGTCCTCAGCACTTTGGTTATAAAATAGTGTTGACACTGTCAGGAATAATTTGCCCCACCCCCTCTCTGCTACTGGAAAGCTCCTCAGTGAGAAATTCTTCTTTGGAAATTCCAGCAGAAGAGCTGGAATTATACTTGATTACACTGGAACCACATTGACATAGGAAATTATATGTGTGTGTGTGTACATATATAAAATTTTGTTTTTAATAGAATTTTTAAAAATACTGTTTTCAGTCAATCTAAAGTCACTTTGGGGATAATTTTTAGCAAGAATTTTAAGAATTTTCAAATATTTCATTCAAAAATGAAAATTTTAACTTCCATCTATCATAATTTCACCATATTCTTTGAAAATCTTCTTTTTTAATGAACTTGAAACTAATTGACAAACTCAACTTACACTTGCTAATAATTTAATCTTGAATATGTTTTAAAGAAAATAATGTCCTTAGCAAGCCAGCTTGCTTTCCTTCTTTCCAAGGTTGAGAAGAAATCTTTTACCCTGTTTCATGAAATGAACAATATTTCTTTCCACAAACAATTTTTACTTTCCGTACAGATTTGAAACCGTTCTGTCCACACAGTATCCACCTGTCAAATAGACTTTGCTCAAAAAACTTTTAAAAATATAAACATATATTTTCTATTAAAAATAATTTCTATAAATTGAGCATTTCTAAATCAACATTAATTTAGTCCAAGAATTGCCATTTTGGTTCAAAAAAAAAAAAGTCTGTCAGGCTACTATGATTCAGAATACTATTTTAGATGCTTGATCACTGCCTGCATGTCCATTCCCTGTACTTCTACCTATTCATGCACTTATCTGACAATGTAAATCCTCTGGCTTTTCACGAGTCTTACCTATTTCCCTTAAACCTGGAAGAAAAAATTCAGAAGCACACCAGTGTAAGCAATCTGGAAGGTGCCAGCTGCATCTCCTCTGCCCAGGCCAAAGCCCTGGTGGCTCACACTTGTGTACATTGAGCACCCCCTGTCCTCCCTCAACGAGCTGTAATCTGGCTCCAGTTTAAGTGAAGCCAGCACTGAGGAAGGTCTGACACGCAGGAGCTTGTGTGTCACTCTGATGTTTTCAGCTTCTCTTCTGTTTCACAGCTCTCATGGTTTTGGGTTGTTTCTCACACTTGGGTGATGTGAACACAGCCACTGTTTTCGTAACTTCAAGGTAGTTTCCATTCCTGTTCTTAGAGATATGGACAGCTGACGGACAGTTGTCTTGACCGATGGGATGGGGAGAGGTGTCAACCTTCTCCCCCAGTCCCTGGCCTTTGTAGAAATACTATAAAATGGAGTCAGATCTTTTTAAATAAATCAGTTCTTAGTTGATGCCTTCTAATCAAAGTGTGTGTGTGTCTGTGTGTGTGTGTGACGAACAGCGTCACTTGAGGCTGTGCCTTTCAAACCTCCCTGCAAGGCTTGGCCACGCAGCCCTCCAGACAGGCCCGGAATGCCACTCTTCCCTGCAGCAGCAGCAATTCCCAAAGGCTGCCCACGCTGAAAACACAGGCTGCCTCCCCTCCTGGGCACTGGTGAGCGCTGCAGCCTCCAAAATGGGGCTGATATCACATCCCATCGTACATGGTTTATGTAGGCACCAGCTATGGTTTCTCCAGCTCCAGAGGATGGGGTTCATGCACATCAAAGAACATGATTTGGCTTTGTGGACTGAGAAGCTCTTAATACTTAAAATGACACACAGACACAGGTGTGAGTAGTCAGCAGCACAGAGGGGGAGCAGAGGGAGGACATCAATGACTATACACCTGCATATCTACTCACTTCACAGTGTCCTTTCTGTATAGACATTCTTTTTTTTTGCAGTGGAAAAGAAAGAAATGTCAATTAAAGAAACTTCTGATCCCTCTTTAGTTGGTTGAACACTTGCAAGAATAGAAACAAACAGAACGGATGGTGTGGAAACTTCTAAAGCAAACTTTACTTCTGATGGGGAACAGCTAATTGCCAACACAGAATGTGTGTGAAATATTGATTTAGTTTGCGCGGATAGGGAAGCAAGTCCCAACATACTTTCATCTGCTCTAAAATATAAATGAAAAAACAATACATTTACTCTAAGGTCACTGTGGGAACAGAGGATCAGCCGAAGCATACACAGCTTGTGATTTACATTCACCCCACGAGCAGCAAGAAAAGAGAGACTGATACCATCACCTTACGATCAGCTTTTGGATCATGTTGTGCATCTGAGAATGCTGGCAGAGTCCAAGGCTGTTTCTCTACATTCAGCAACCAGTCTAACTCAACAATCAAACATCCTTTTCTACCCTTCAGGGCATGCAGCCACATATAAGGCTATTTTATGTAGCCATTAAAAGTATGCAGGCACTAATTATCACATTTTTGGGTGTCTTCTGAATGCCAGTAAAAAAGTGTAAAGCCTTTAAAGAGAGAAGATGCACATGGCCATGGAAGGTTTTCAGGAATCGGGACAGACCTGTAATCACTCATCACATGAAGAGATAATTGAGAGTTTAACTGTGTTCAGAACAAACAGCTCTGTGCAGGGAGGGGGAAGGGTGCAAAACTGCTCCAGCCATTGACAGGAGTGAAGAATACTTTCATATAGGGCAGCAATCAAGTTAATTTGATAGGTAGCCCTCGGAGCCCTGTGGATACTTGGAAGGCTTAGCCAACAAGATTTCATCAAGGTTGTTAGTTGCCACTCCATCTGCTTCACAAGGAACTCTTGGCAAGCTTAACTCTATTTCCAGTTGCTAGAGAGACACAGGATGAAAGTAACATTGGTCTTTCCTTTCAGTACATAGCATTGTAACTTAATTTTCATATCATTTTCCCTACTGAGGTTCAGTTTGGGAACAGAATTCACATAAAATATTCTCACAGAACCACCAAGCACTTTATAAGACAAATATTAAAATTAAAAACATAAAAAAGTTCAAAACTAACTGTAAAACATGATTGGTTTTGTGGTGGGTATTTTTTCCTCCTTTTAATTCAAGGGCAAACAATTTGCAATGAATAATTTATCTGACATGTAATTTTTTTTTTTTTTATGGAATTTCCTCTGGTAGTTAGTTTCAACCTCAGGTACATTCCGTTTTTTAAGAAGACAGCTTTCCTTAAAATTAAGCCACATTCTGAACTTTCTTGGCATGTTCAATACTCCAGAGTCAGAGAATGCACTGTAGAATAGAAATGAAGGCATGCACAACTTCAAGTTTAAATTTAATATTAAGCTTCTGTGAGTGTACCCTCATAAAACTTTGAAGTGTATTCCTTCCCCTGCTCTCCCCTGAGGAACTGACTAGCAGAACAGAACCATGTGAATGCTCATGAAAAGGAGGAGGACGAGAAAAGCAAATTAACTCAATGCAGTTCTTTGAACTGAAAAGAAAAACATTTGGCAAAGTCTGGATTTAGGATGTGACACTGCAGATTTACGGAATGCTAAAGAGCAGAAATTTAGCTATTCTCAAATGTGCTGAGTAGAATGTCTATCAGCATGCTCATCATCCACTGGGCTGAAGCACAGCTAGTCTCGCTTGCTCAGCACTCGCTCAGCTCTGCAGCTCACAGGAGCAGAGCTCGGGTGGCAGGGAGCCTGGTCCCTGTGTCCCTGTCTCGCTCAGGCCTGTGTCCCTGTCTCGCTCAGGCCTGTGTCCCTGTCTCGCTCAGGCCTGTGTCCCTGTCTCGCTCAGACCCGCAGCTTGCAGGAGCAGAGCTCGGGCAGCAGGAGCCCAGTCCCTGTGTCCCTGTCTCGCTCAGACCTGTGTCCCTGTCTCGCTCAGACCCACAGCTCACAGGAGCGGAGCTCAGGCGGCAGGAGCCCGGTGCCTGTGCCAGCGCTCCCTCCCTGCCACGGGGGCCCAGGCTGGGAGCCCCTGGCCAGCTGTGCTGCCCCTCGCAGCCCCCCTCTCCTCGGCTGGACGGCCCGGGCAGGCAGCCCAGCCCCACGGCAGAAACAGCCCCAGGTACAAGGTGCTGCATCGTCTAAACTGGCCACAGACCATGAGCAACCTGAGCAAGAGCCTGCCGGTCCCAGCTGCCCCAGGTGCTGCTTCTGCTGCTCTTTGTTGCTCCTGTCGGGCACCGCTCGGCGCCCTGGGTTTAGCAGGGCACACACTCTGGGACCTGGCTCCTGCTCATGTGCAGCGCAGCCTTCCAGTGCAGCCCCGTTCCAAACAAAACATCGATCAATCGCACCACACAGCTTAGAAACACAGAGCCACCGAACCAGTACGGTTGGAAAATTACCTCTAAGATCATTAAGTCCAACCCCTGACCAAACACCACCACATCACCCAGACCAAAGCACCAGCTGCCCTGTCCAGCTTGCTTTCCTGGGTTGTGAAAACCCTCATTACAAACACAAACCAAACTTGATTGAGTGATACCTGAATTTGCCTCAGGTTCACTCTGTGTGCAATGGCAGTCTTAGATAACAAAAGCACAGGCCACGAGTAATTAAAATCATATTGATTTTACTCAGCATCACGGCAATGATATGAGTAATATTAGCCTTCTTATAATGGAATAAAAATACTGAATGGCTGTGTGAATAAGATACTTTCATTTTCTGTAAGATACCATCAGAAATTACGTTAAAAAAAATAAAAGGATTTCAAATCAGTCTGGTGAAATCGATGTTTTTGAGGGACTTTGATACATTTAAAAATAATTTAACCCAATAAATACACAGACATAATTCTTTGCTGAGCCACAGAAAAAATCTGGGCTGTCTCAACACACTTGAGTCAGGGATATGTATAAAGAACATCCTGCTTTCAAGCTGTGATTTAAGGGGAAAAACGCTTATAGAAATTCCTCCCTCTCTCTCTCCCTGTTCCCTAAAGCGCAGGTGACTGCTCCTGCCTGGCCCTGCTCATGCTGCCTGTCCTGTGCTCTGCACTCAGCCCGTCAAAGCAGCCCACACAGCCCACCACCAACTCTGCAAAATTCCTCAGGATATTGCTGGAGGATGGCACTGTATTTGCTGGCTCTTCTGTCGCTGCAGCATTCTTCCGATCTGGCAGAGGCATGACAAATTTGCAAGTCAACATGTTTTAAGATGGATTATCCTTTTCAGAAAATGTCTGCGGGGATGGTTTGGGAAAAAATCCTTTAAAAATCTTGTTCCTGCTTTGCTTTTCACACTAAACATGAGAAGAAATATTCAGAGAGGATTTCTGCATTCATAGCTATTGGGGGAAGGGATGATGTAAGGTCATATCCCATTTATAAGAAGGATTAAATAGACTTTTAATTTGTTTTGCTATTACACATAAAGATATATGTACACACATATATATATACACATTCCAAATATTATGGAGAGAAACTTGTAATATCTATCTTTCCACCTTTAGAATGATAATGTGAGGAGAATTTTCCAAAGTTCTGCATCACTGCAAACCCCACATATTTCATTAAGATGATTAACCACTGAAGAAAGCTCCCAGCAATTTAACAGATACAAGTGAAAATGTGAAGCCTTGGAGGCAAATCAGATGTTGGAGGATAGCTTAACTACTGAATTATCCACTAACCTTCTCTTCCAGCTCTGCCTTGGGGATACTACAAAAGATGTTTCAAGAATGAGATAGAAGGCACTGAAAGAAAAACCACGTTAAAAACTTTTAAGGAGTGGCCTAGATCTTGACCTTATCTAAATTAGCTTGGACTTGCATAAGATGGGAAAAGGTTGATGTGGGGGAAAAAAGAAGATGATAATGATCAAGTGTCTTGACTTGCAGACAGGCAATAAATCACTTCTATTGAACATGCCATGAATGACAACAGAGAGTCTTAGACCTGAGAATGAGTCACTGGAAACATCGTGTCTTCTGAGTCAGCTGAAAGGGAAAAAAAAGTCTCCTTGTATAGGCATTGTCTTCCTAATTGGCAGAAAAGTAAATAAACATCTTTCTCGTCTTTCAGTTACAACAGAAAATACAAGCCCCAAACCTCCAGGACAGCCACACAGTCAGTAAATCGCCTCTCCAGTCAAAAATTTTTCATTCGCTATTTCCTTGAGGGAACGCACTACACTGCCCAGGGCTGACCTCTAGGATTTAGAAAAAAATCCTCTATCGACATCTATTGATTTCCCTGCAAACTCAGAGAAGTTCGCAGGCTGTCTGGGAGGGGGGGCAGCCCTGCTGGCACCCGGTGCGTGGCAGGAGGTGTCCCAGCCCGCAGGGACAGCAGGCTCTCCCTGCCCCGCCAGGGGTGACCTGGGCACGGGCGTGCCCTGCACATGGGGACAGCCCCTGCAGGAGGGGCACAGGAGGTGCGGGCCGTCCCCTGCAGCAGCTGCAGAGTGAAACTTAGGAGGGGTATTGGGATGCTTGTGATGTGTTTTGGGTCTTGCCTTTTTTTGTTTTATTTGTTCCCTTTATTCTTCGAACATATACTGGTAGCTCTGTAGCCTATACTAGTGACTAGTTTTCCCAGTAATTTTCCATGGCCTTTCCCTAGGCTGAAAGACAAAACAAATTCCAGAGCTCCAAGTCCCAGGAGGTACAAGGCTCCATGCTATCTTGGTTCTTCCTGGGAACCAAGGCTGGAAACAAATCTTGGAGATCCATTCTCATGGACAAAGTGCAGCTAGTGCCAAGGTGGGGGGCTCCAGAGAAGGGGCTTACAACACTGCTTGTCCTCCTAACTGGTGCCTTTTATCAATTCTGCTAATTTCCTGAAAATATACTCACCCCTGGAGGGTGTGGGCTTTTGTGGACATCTTTCCATAACTGCTCCTGAAGGCCTTCAAATAGAGATCTGCTCTTACTTCCTTACTGAAATTACCTTGAGTTTCATTTCCAGGTTGGGAAAAAGGCAGCACTTGCATTCAGCCATACCCATATCCATCACACCGATGGCACAAACAAATATATAGCTGGGGACCTTTGCTCTTAAGGTTCTTCCTGTTATTTTCTTAACAAAGGAAAAGCCTTCGTTAAAAAGAAAGCGGACAGTGCAATCATTTCAGTGACCTTGTTCATACAAGCCTGTATTTTTAAGAACAGGTTTTAAATCTAACCACAAACTTTGCAAAGTCATCTCCTGCTGTTGCCCTCTGCAGTTTTTCCTTGCTGCAACAAGAGGAGTCAACAGCCTGAGTAAGATCACTCTGCTGTTGCAAACTTTAAAAAGCATCAAACAAACAAACAAACAAATATTTCAAATAAAGCCCAACTCACTATTATATGCTTTACAAGTGTTAACTGCTTAGTTCTTACACTTCATGGGATGCAAAGGCCTACAGGACTCACAGATTAATTAACTTGATATTTTAGTTTATGGGGAGGATAAAGGCCTACCACTTACTAAAATAAGAACAAAAAAGACTAATGGTACTTGTTCTACTAAATCAACTACAATGGTTTCCACATGGGTGTACAATACATTTGTGAGCTGCTAAAGGAAACATGGTTATCTCTAAGATGAGAGTATTTAGAAATATATGTCACCCTCTCAGGAGTTTCTGATAGCACAGGCAGTGTTTGTTTACATATGGACCCTAAAAGCTTTCTGCACCTTCTGTTTTTACTGGTCATGTTTTCTTTTTTAGGCTTGAAAATTGAGTTGTGGTTGTAAAAACTCTCAGTGCATCTCGGAGTCATGTAACAGTCTAAAGAGAACTTCTGCCTTACAGGTGGCATAATCAGGTTTTCTCAGGAGTTCAGGCCTTTTTCTCCTCCTCAGCACATGGAGTAGGTTTGAACCTTTGCCTCACCTCATTAATTAGTTCAGTTCTCCAGACACACTAAGAACTCCATGCTCGTCCCAGGTAGCCAGCCTCCAAGAAAACAAAGGACAAGTTCAAGCCCTTCTCTCCGGTTCTTTCTAAAAGGTCTGTCAATCTTCTCCTTCTGAGGTGAATCCTGGAGTCTTCAGGGACTTCATACCTACCCTTTTCTGTCGAGTTCTAAACATCTCATCTGTCTTTCAACTATTTCCTTTTCCTTTAACTCTCTGTTCCCCTCATAGTCCTGCCTATAATCTCTCTATATGAAATTCTATAACTTACTCTTCACATAATCACCAGAACTCCTTCCTGCTCTTGGATGCTCTTGGCCCCTCACCTTCCAGGGCACATTCTCACAGGTCTATGGCCAAAGTCCCCAGCCCAAGAATGTTCCAGCCTAATTTCACTATGGATTTCCAACAGCCAGCTGCCCTTACTTCAGGTGCTTTCTCCACTCCTCTTCACTCTTTGCAGAAAGAGAGTCACATCTCTTTCCTTCCTCTGCTTGTACATCTAACACTGGCTGGGGTCTGGGCTACTGCAGGGACAAGTCTTCTGTCTCCTGAAACATTTTTGGAAGGACAAGCAGTATCTTCTCCCAGTTTTCCCACACACAAACACTGCTACACGTACCACAGCAGGCCAGGCTCTCCTCACTCTGACTTCCTACACCTTGCCATCCAAAGCCTGGAACTCATCTCATCAGCCTTCAATACTCTGTGGGTGCATGAGATATCTATAAGGAAATGGCTGCTCCAGAAAAACTTCAGAAAATTTAACTCAAAGGCAATGAGCTTTGTTTACATTTCCCAGTCTCAGAAAAGCTTTCTGAGTGTTTGCTCCTGGGCTGTTGTCAACAATGTCAACAAAATCTGCTGAGATTATTGGTGGCATTTTTTTAAAAACCATCTTGTGACACTATACTTTATAAACTGTTCACACAATTCCATTTTTTTACTCTTCAGGCCTTTAATCTTTTTTCTGGTTCTCAGGGAAGGAGAAAAATTCCAAGTCGAGAAGAAACTGCATATAGAGAGCAGGTCCTACCGCAGCTACTCACACAGTGGCTGAACATTCCAATTAAATCCTGAATACCTGGAATTTTTCAGATTTTTAGATCTTAATTTCACAATTATTCCTCTGCTATATGCATACTTTCTATGCTTGCACTAGGCAAAATGTATTACCAATGGAATAAAGGGTTTGTAGGAGATTGTTGTATAGTCCTATTAATAATATAAATTCAGTCTAAACCACAAAGCAATTTTGTTGACTCATGGGACATTAAGCATTCCTTATTTAAAGCCTTTTTACTTTTTATTTCTGAGTTCTCCTTCAAATCATTTTTATTGTCTGATTTAGAATAATTCAACATAAGATATGAGTTTTCCAGCTAAGAAGCCATTACCAATTCAAACATCAAACTGACTTTGCTTGCAATATGCAAGCAAGTGAACTTAGCTTGTTAAACTTTCTTTAAACTAGAAATATTCTATAACCCAAAAATAACTCTTTAATACATTAAAGAAAACTATAAATCTTAGATGGTTTATGCATCATCTATTTTAGGTTCAGGGCATGGATAGACAGATCCTAGATCTTCTGCCCATAAATATGGTCCAAATACATGCTTATGCATTATCTGAAATAGAGTGCCTGCACAAAATCTTTAGATAGACACAGAAGTTACTTATACGTTTTTCTCACCTGATTGCATTTAACCCTGAACTGAAAGAGATTATATGCTGAGATGGCTGGTTATTTTCTGATAAGAAACTGAACTGGCTTTTGGTGGAGCACCGTAAATGTTAAAACCTACATTTTCCACAGGAAAAGTTTTGAGAGTTTTGATAGAAAAGGCTTCCCTGACCTAAAATGGAATTGCAGACAGAAAGGCAACTGCTGTTGAAGACTCACTCCACAAGAAGACTCCAATCCTCTGGTAATAAAATCTTTACCATAAGCCCAGTTTAGCCAGAGGAGCAGGCTCATGTCAGCACAGGACTAAAGGGCTGATCAGGCAGGTCTATATTTATATATATTTTTATATGGAGCTGCACCCATTTATTCAGAATTTCACCTGAAGATCAGTTTTTTGCGGCAACTACAAAACTTTGGCTTGTGGCATGATTTCCGAATCCACAGCATTCCTGGCTATCATGGAGGGCCAAGGGGATGTGAATCACTATTTATCTGCAACCATTCAGCCAATAGGTTTTTAAAAGCAAAAAGAAGCAATTTTTTTTTTAGAAACAAATCCAAATGGAACTGTTATAGGCATACCTGCAAGCACATCTATATATTCCAGGGTTAAAACGGATATACATGTGAGAGAACACGAAATGTCCTTGAAATTTGTCCAAAACTTACAGGGTTTTAAGGAATATTTATAGGCATACTCAAACAAAAGGCACACGAGTGTTAATTTATTCTTCTATGCGTTCTTGTGAAATTTTAGTGGCTAGTATTTTTGCATGAATAGCCACTGGGTGCCACTGTTCTGCTGCATAGAAAAAGAGCTGAAACAACACTTGGGTTGTAGCAATAAGTTTTTTACTATTAAAGTATGTATACTACTGCTTCATATACCCATCTTGTTGAAAGGGCACTGCTGTACAGTTTATAGTGTGCTTTTTCATAGCAGAACAATAGGAAAACTGGCACTAAGAGACTGGAAAATGTGTTTAAACTCAAGGGACAATAAAACCTAGAAGAAACCTCCTTCAACAGTTTGTTTTCTACTTAATAAAAGAGACACTTGTTATCCAGATTCAGGTTCAATATTCATTCGCTGAATGACCTTGTGAAACTCACTGGGAGCTGTTCCTGCCCAGCTGTGCACAGCTGCTTTTCCAATACACAAATATGTATGTCAGATGTTCAAATGTACATGGGAACAGGATCTAATACACTCAATTGGTTTCTAGAATACATGGTGTGTGTGGAGCCACAATAACTGTGCACAGGTAATTGGTGCAATTCTGAATGTGGAAACCACATCCTTAAATCCTCTGAGCCTTATTTTCCTCAGTAAGGAAATGGGGTTAACAATGAGTGTTCAATTTATGGCAAGAATAACACTGCAGGGAGAGACCTTTATACAGCTAATAAGAACAGGTTTGGGCCTGTGTAAGAAGCAGCCTCAAGAAGCTGAAGTCCAGCTGGAGTGGGACTTGCAGCTTTGGAAGTAAACAGTATCTCATGCTGGGAGAGGACAGAGGGAGGTGTTTTATGGGTCTGACCTGCCACATCCCAGCCAAGTAAATATAACTGCAGCAGTAAAACCCTCCATTTGTTCCCACCTGTAATATAAATGTATTCAAGGTCTAAATAAAGCTCCTAGAGGTCAACGAAGAAAGACAATTCCAAATTCTGCCAGACCAAAGCATTAAATTATAAGCAAAAAAAGGAACAGTGAAAGACTGCGTTCCTTGCAAGTCCAGAAGATAGACTTTAAACATGAAAAAATGTCAGAAAGGAAAAAGCAGCCTAAACTACATCGTAGCACCTTTATGCCAAATCAGAAAGAAAGATCTTTCCAATCATGCAGAGTTTTCAACTTAAAAAAAAATTATATATAATAAGAAGGGAAAATTGTTGCAAATTGACAGATTATTGAGGCAATTATCTTAAATAACGTTACTTAATCTTTATAACATGTTATACTGCCCAAATGTGGGCTGATAATTATTTATCACATTGCTCTAGTGCATTATTGAAAGAATTTCAGAGGTGCTAAATGACCTTAGAAAGACATTTTAATAACAGAATAATGCTGGTCTTAATCCACTGCAGAAGCTAAAACCCTATCATGTTCCTCCAGAATAATTTTAAAGAAGTGAAGAGAGCACTGGTCATGTTTCCTATGCTTCTACATACGGCACTCATCAGAACCCTCTTATTTTTAAAGCAATTCAGAACTCTACAGAAAGTGCTGCACCTCTTCAAGTACCTCAAAGGATTTTGAAAGTACATTAGGAAAGATCTAAAGCATGATTCTTATTTCTTTCTTTGTTATCCAAGGCAATATTTCTGTGTTCCCACCTAAGATCAAAACAATTTGGTGTTATCATTTCCAGTGCTCTTTGACAGCCTGCTGAGCCCATCATACTTGTCCAACCCACTTCCTTTCAGTCACTGACACCTGTAGGTCTAATATTTCTGAGTCTGAGAGATTTTAGCCTGCTAGCAGCTGCTAACCTTTTCCCAAAGGAAAAATATCTCGAGAAAGCTTCTTTTCAAAACAATCTGAGTAAACAACTAATCCATTCTCAAAGCAATCTTTCTCCAGGTGGTGTTTTGCCTTTCTAGTTCTGTTTCTCTAGTTAAACCAATGGGATTAGAGAGGTGTCATTTCTATTCACCAATCATGGTAAGTCTGTATCATAATGCCTAATAAAAGGTACTAAGAATTAGACAATAAAGCCTTCTCTATACTCTTTACCTTCTAAAAAGTATTTAGAGTCATTAATTTTTTTGTGTCCTACAACAACAGACAGCTGCTAATTAATTCCCTGCCCTTAAATTCCTTCACCCATCCTCTGCAGTGTGCCCAGTCCTCATGAAGTTCAACCATAAAAAACCTCAGCATGTCAATCTGTAGTTTGAAAGGAGTAGCCAGGTACCCCCTGTGCCAGTCACTCAGCAGCCGAGACAGGGAGAGGACAAAGCACTGTCCACACTTCTCACCTTTCATGTTTGGAGTTTAATGGGAGGTAAAAATTGCTTTCTGTCTGATGCTGACTGCCTTCCCTCACCTGAAATGACCACCTCAAGTACAGTGCAGGGAAAACTGTTCCACTTGAAGGAGCTGATGGGTCAGAGCCCAGCAGAGACAGATGCCACCTTAGGGCACTTCCAGCTGTCCTTGCTATAGTGAGAGCTTTGGGAACAGCTTCTACTTTGAGAGAGTAGAGATGAATTTTATGAAAACCAGCGAACACTCCTAGGCTTAGATAATTTGGGTGCATCCGACCAGTTAGAGGAAACAATCTAACCTGACCACAGTTTAAAGTGGAACACAGTTTAAAGTGAGTCCATGCTCATACTGCACTTTGTAAACTTGGCCAAACAGAAGAACTGGCAACAGCAAGCACAGAAACTTTTATGATTATTAAAATAAATGTTTCTGTCGTGGTTTACAAAGTGCTATTATTATGAAAGGGTTGGGACACATTTGCAGTTGTTTTTCTCTCATTGTAATCATAAACAACACACAAATGTGCCTTGGGTGTAAAGGCCATAAAGCCAGATACCCATCTGAAACAAACCGTGCTGAGATTAAATGCATTTTCAATTAATATTTAGATCTGTACCCTGTACCCTAGTCAAGTGATCTGGCGGCACAGACGTTATTTTAAAGCAGTCAGAAGACACAGATATACAGTTAGAGAACGTTTCATGCTTTGGTAAAACAGAGGCTAACATATGGTTTTCACATCCCTAATTTCATTACAGCTCAGTTCTTCTCAGCAATAACTGTCTCTCACATAATACTTCCAAACGCCCTGAAATCCTCTAAGTGAATTTGGTAACCAGCAAAGTGCTGTGTTTCTCTGCTCATTAGCATGCACTGTCTTGTTTCACTTGCCTACCACGCCAATGTGATATGGCATAATGCAGTGCTACACGCTGTAACAAGTCAGAAAAAATTTTAAAGGCCACATGTTTGGCTTTATACTTAATTCTCAACAGCCTGTGTATTGTCCATTACACAGCCCAGGTAATTTAATAGCCCAGCTGCTCAAGAAGAAAGCGAAATTACAACTTTTTACAAGTTTTGAAACTTGTATTGTTGTCATTTATCTGTGAATGGGTCTCCATATGTAGACATTTATAAGGGCTTTTAACCATCTTTTGCAGAAACTAATGTTCACAGCTTTCAAGAACTTCTAATAAAATTTAATATAAAATACTAAGGAGCTTGGCAGCATTTAAATATCCAAATTCACAATTGCTGCAGTGCTTGAACACTGTGAGAGCTGCCCAAGACCTCAAAACAAAACTTGGCTGTGGATGCATGAACAACAAAATTTCTTTCTCAAAAAGCTCAAAATCAAAAGTCAGTCATCTTTCTATGAAAAGGTGAAACTGTTATTATTTAACATCATATGACATTTTCTCTATTGTATAGATATACTTGTCCAAAACTAGGCCAGAGCCTGGAGGAGAATATGGCCCCAGACATTTTTCCCAAGCAAGTCACTATAGGGAGCAAATTCCAGCTGTGGGAAAGCCTTGCTGAGGATGGAAGGGAGGTTTCAGCCTGCCTGCACCCAGCCTCCCTCATCCCTCCTGGGCTTACAGACACCAGGAATGCCTTCCAGCCCCTGCATCCATGCTGTACATGTGCTAAGGAAGCACAAAACAAACAGGAACATACACGCAAAGGTAGCAGCAATACTTATCCTGACCTAAGTCACACAGCTGCTTTTACATCACTCCGTTCTTCCCTTTTCCAAACCGGCAGTTTGCTCAGGAAAGATCAGCGCTTAGATGCAGAATATTCCTGGAGGAACCCAGAAACAGTTCCTAGAAATCACAGAGTGCTCAACCTGAAGCTACACCTGTATCAGAGGAGATGAGCCATTTTATCACTCCTTTACATATCCTGCCAGGCAGGCTGAGGTGAGGGCACCTCTCTGATCTCATGTTCCTTCTGAAGTGATAGAGAGGATCTCATGCTGTAGGTTTGATGTGTAAAATACCATAAAAACTAAAGTAATATATGTAGATATGGATCAAAATTAGGAAACACTAATACACCTGATCTCTTAATCCCATTTCCCTTTACTTAGGACAATTATTTTACACTAAAACAGCAAGGCCTGACTCTTGTCATCAGAAGATCCCAGAGGAGCTCAGCACTATCTGCTGTACAAACTGGGGACTCGGAGCACAAGGCGCTGTGGCCAAGCAGGCCTGGGCTCTGCAGAGTGCCAGCACAGCCCTGCACCCACCCTGAGAGTGAGGGGGGAAAGGAGGGCTGAGCCTCCCAGCATCCCAGGCTGGCACCTCTGCTGGGGAGCACCAGCTTCAATCATTAGCTCCACTCTCAGATTATCTCTTTCAATCCTGTTCCAGCTTTTCATTTCTGTTAGCTACACTTTTTTATAATCTTGTATCAGCCTGGGGAGTGGTTAACAATTTTATTTTTTTTTTTTTTTTTAATCTCAGTTTCCTTCTTGTAGCATTATTTTGTATATACAAAAGGTCAGGAAGGGCTAAGCCTAATATAATTGTCTTCATAGCATGGAACTAAATCCAATAAAAAGCATCCTGGGAAATGACCTGTATTCTGTAAAATTTAAATACATAAAATAAAGTAATTTGGTGCCAGCCAAAATGTATTGCCGTTTACCCTTTATTGAAAATATGCACCAAATTACATTGTGTGGCTGCTTGATCAGGTATAGAGGTCTCTACCTTGTCTGTACTACAAGTTGCTCTGTTCCTGGATAGGAAAGGAGCAAAGTTTTGGCACAAAACCCACGAACAAAAAAACAAATGAGAAAAACAAAAAAAACCCAAAAAAACCCCAAAAAACCCCAAACAAACAAAAAAAAAAACCCAAAAAACAAACAAAAAAAGCAAACAAAAAAAACCCCAAACCAAACCAAACCAAACCAAACAACCCCAAACCCAACCAAACAACAACAAAAAATCAGATTAATAATACCCTACAAGTGAAAATCTCTGGCCCTATGTCCTGCATCTATTTATTCCCACTGAAAACTCTTGTTGAACATTTACATGCAGGAAAAGAGACTGGTTGATTATGATTATGAGGTACCCATGTATTATTAATACTTTTAAAGATCTGTGGCACGCACAGAAGCTCTTCATGTGAGGCATAAACAGAATCTATTTCTCTTCAAAAAGACATTCTACCTGAATGCCAAAGAAATGTTTCTGCTGACACTTTACAGTGTCCAACCACCACAAATGCCGACCTGAGCAGAATTTAAGATATTCAAGAATACTGTGAACGCAAGGCAGGCAGTAATGAACATTTTACTTTTAATTGAAATATATATCTATCATTTGTAAAAATCCACAAATCATTCCAGTAGAAGAAAGAACATTACATGAAGAATTTGATACACTTCAAACAAAAATAAATGCATGAACTATTAAAATAAATGTGTGTATTACAGGAAAAATTGATCAAAATCAGATACAATATTTTATTCACCAAATCAGACATGTCCCTGTTGAATCACTGCTTATTCAATGCAGGATGAAATGAATCATCTATCAAAACAGATATCTCCTACAGTAAATCAAATCCACATGACTCAAATATGTCTCCTACTAAATCAAAAATATCACCCAATACATCAACTATGTGGCACCAAATACACGGCATTTTAAAGAATGACCAAGTAGAATGCCTCTAGATTTAAGGATAATGTTTAAATTAAAATTTATTTAGACGAAGAGATAGTATTTCCAGACTCCCTCGAAGGCTGATTCCTGGGCTAGGGACTGGTATTATGTTAATGTTTCCCTGAAGCGCCCTTTGTTCAAGGCACCTTGCTGGGATGAAGTGCTTTCCCCATCCCAGCAGAAAAGGAGGGCTTTCATTACACTTTGGTCCACTCCCCAAACCTCTGACATCTGGACAAAGCTCTAAGCAGCCACATGTTGTCCTCAGCTCCTCAAAGGGGATGTTCCAGCCTTTTCCAACACATTCAGAACACCAGAGTTTGCACACCAGTAAATATAGAGATGCAAATATTATCAACATCAAACCAAAAATCACAAATGCTCACCATGAATCACCCAACAACCAATTAATAGGCTGATCCTTCACAGTATTTTTTTATTAAATCCTCATGTAACACAAAACCAAGTCCACGCTTAGCCCAAAATTACCTAGATGGCCTCGAAAACACATTGCCAGAGTGCAAAGGAGATGCCAAATGTTCATATGGACTGGAAAAAACAGCCAGAAAAGTTAAGGAAACATCCTCAAATATGCAGATGTCAATCCTGGCTTGGGAAACTGCTGAGACATTGACTCAGAGGCTGGTACAGTAACCTTGTGAACTGCCCATACACATTTTCATTGCTTTTTAAACTTTTGCCTCTGCAACAGGCAGACACAACAGCCTAAGACATAATGCTGTGCTACATTGGACCTCAGATAACCATTTCCACAATCTTACACACTGTACCTTATCCCGTATCCTTTCCTGGAATTCGGTGTCCTGATCAAGCCTTTGCATAGGCAACTAATTTGTTTCCAAGGCTCAGAAGAGCCTTTTTTGCAGACTCAGTGCCTAACTCACTGTGATTCCCATCTAGGAAAACTCTGTGTGACACAGAGGGAACAGTGCCCCCATTTCCACATGCACTCAGCACCCAGTGAAGGAGGGACACCACTGGCGGGCAGATGAGATGCTCCACCAGCCTGATGTGGTGAGAATCAACCTTTCCTTATTATGTTGGGGGCTCTTTGGGTGCTGGATTTTGAGACTACTGAGTACGAGTGACCTTGTGCCTGCCTTTTAAAGGCAGTTTAATCTGCAGCAAAAAGAGGGACTGAACTCTGAGGTGAGGAGGGAAGCTGAGAACAGAGAGCCTGACATTCCAGTTGTGGCAGTGAAAGAAAGGCAGATTTGTTTTCCTCTCTCTGCTCCCAATAAAGGGAATTGACATCTCAATTTTCAGCAGTGCTAAGAAATGAGCATTCAATGGATCTCAGGTTAAAACTGGCCACACCTGATATTCTAAAGACTGTCAGATTAAGTCACCTACAGCGTCAGAATGTTTAAAATACAGCCCGATTAACTCAGACAGTTTGAATATTTTTCAAGGATGACAAAACTTGTTCCACTGGAACACTCCCAAATTATGGGTTTAGCCTATAAATTAGGCTATGGAACTGTTGTTCTTATGGCAAGCTCTAAAAGGAACAACAGATGCTTGTTACTCCTCTGCAATTCCCCATTGTCACTCTCCTCTGTCAATATAAGCATTGATTATAATTGCAGTTTTGCCCAACTCAGATTGATTAGAAAGTAAAGCAACAAGAGTAGTGTAATTATGTCAAATTTCTACTGACACGAGACATAAAGCTAGGTGGCTTGAAGTACCACTAACAAATAGAAGAAACGCATGTTTTCCTTACAATGGCTATGAATCCTACAGAAATACAATTCCATTCTGCATTTCTGTTGTTTTCACAGGAAAATATACCATAAACTTGGCAAATGTGGCCAAGGGAAGGAGCAATTTACAGACGTGATGTCTCTACCAGACCTGCCTTACCTCCTAAATCTGATAGACCTAACCTGAGAAGTGTCTGTGTATTTGGTTAATTAAGGATCTGAACAGCAGGAATGGTTTGTGAAGACTTGACCTTGCAGAAGGTGATGTTTATCTCAGGCTGGGATGGACACTGCTGGGCCTGGAGAGAGTTCAGGCAGCAAGGTGGGCGTTGCTTTGCTCCACTCCTCTGCTGGATATTGTCACAGCATGAAGCAGAAAGTGAACAATTCCTCCTTTCCAAAGGACAGAGCAAGGCTAGCTGAGATCACAGGACACAGCAGGAGGCTGATGCACCTGCACGACAGGAAAGCTTCTTTGGAGGGAAGATGTTCAGTGAGGATTCTGTTCCCTCCCACACCACAATCGACTTCCGTGAGTAGAAAAATTGAAATTAGAAAGTTCAAATTGACTCCATTAATTGCTTCATGAAATGGTCAAATATTCAAATTCAGATATAGAATATAAATATTGGGGTAAGCACAACTACACAAACTCAATATTTTCTTTTGCAACACTTGTGGTTTCTGTAGGCAGAGAGCTCCAAAACCAAAATGGTGCAGAGACATAAAGATTTATTTGCTTCCTCTTTTTGGTTGCCTCTCTTTCAAAGAACACATTATCTTACACGATATTGTACTATTTCCCTGTCTTGTTATTTAAAGGAGCTTAAAACCATTCAAGATGGATTTTGCTAGAACCTAAGGCACAAGGGAAAATATTCAAAAGGAACTAATCTCAGCAAAGTTTTAAAATCACGGCTCTAACACCTAGGGTTTTGTTGCCACAGATTAAATTTTAAAGAAACTCCTATTTTTATAGTATATTCCTCTGTTCCTTAAGACAATTTAAAAATAAAATGCAGAAACACCCTTTTTTTTAAATTATAAGATAGTCTAAGTAAAATTCAATTAATAGACATAAAAGCTAATCCTTTCTTCTTAAAGAAAAACATATCTAGCTTTACAGCAAAGTAACCAGCATTTTACACAAGGCCTCTGTTATTTTCTTTGCTTCCAAGGCATATGCAGGTACTCCTTTTAAGACCTGCTCATAGAAGTAAATCAATTAAACTCATTCAAATCAGTTACAAATCCCTGTAACATTACAATTAGTGAAACATTCTTGGTTAGCTTTAATGGGAATCAAGCAGATAAATTCTCCACTCTCAACTTTGTTTAAAAAAAAAAAAATTGAGAGAAGCAAAATCAATTATTTTGAATGGTTCATAGAATCAGAGAATTTCCCGTACTATTGTTAGACCTATTCAGAAAGTACAGTTTCTTATGTTACACGTTACACGTGGCTGTGCTGTACAGCACAGAGCAATCCCCCTCTGCCTGAGTCCTCCAGGTGATCTGTTTTCATGCTGATGCCTGAGATCAGATGAAGGAATTGCAATTTTAACTCACAAAACTCCCACACTGTTAAAACTAAAATGATACTGCGTTTCTGGCAAAGATTTCCCGATGTGCTGCTGTTCTGTGTTAGTGCATATTCATCAACATTTCAAACATTTGCAAAGCTCTCCCCTCCCTCAGGACCGTCTTTCCTGGTTTCTAAGTCTCCCACTCTGCACCGAGGCAGGGCTGACCTCCTCACAGAGCTGCCACAGCACTGGCAGAGCTCAGGGGCTTCAGAGAGGGAAGATATGGAGCCCCAGCAGCCACTGGGGAAGTTTTAATCTGATTTTCAGACTGTATTATCTGAACCCTTTCCATTTAGATATAGTTTGATATTTACATTTACAGCGATATTTACATTCAGTTTTGGATAATGAAAGACCTTTCGTTAGCATCTGGTAGATGCTGAAGAATCGTGTTGGTTATCCAGTGTTAGGCAACGAGTTCAGTACAGCCCCTTGCTGCAGAAAAGTCCTCTAGACACTTCATTAAATTCCTGCTTTGCTTATTTTTCTGCTAAAGTAAATGTGGGTTAACTAGAGATCACAAATATTACACGGTATTATGGTGAGAAGTTAATGAGCACAGCAAACTCACCACAGCACTATCTTCTTAAAGTTACACTATTTTTTTTACTCTAATACCAACTGTATTTTGTAGCAGAACCATCCAAGGAGCAAGCATATTCAGAGGTCTGTAAATATTTTTCAAAACAAAATTCTATTAAGGAAAACAGAGCTTTTCCAGGTCCTCCAGTAAGGCTGTCCTTCTGAAATAGAAGATATTACATTTCTGAAATTTGTCTAAAAGTATACATTATCCTTCAGGCTAAAACCTTTTACAACTCAAAGTAGGTAAGACTGTCGCCCTGATTTTTTCAGCCTTCTCTTCTGTTTCACGCTCTAGTCTGTAAACACTGGCCAATGTTACTGTAGTTACAAAATAGTGTACATTCTGTGTCTTAAAAATATGGACAGCTGATGGACAGTTGTCCTGACCAATGGGATGGGGAGAGGTGTCAACCTTCTCCCCCAATCCCTGGCCTTTGTAGAGATACTATATATTGCAGTCAGACTTTCAAATAAAGTAGAGTTTTAGTTCATGCCTTCTGATCAAAGTGTGAGCGTGTGTTTGTGTGTGAGTGACGTATTGCGTCTGTAAGACCAACACTATAGAAGCACTAGAGGCCATGCTGATAAATTTTCAGAAAACATAATTCATACTTAATCCAGAACCAGAACAATGTCCAGTTAAATGTGGTTGCTGGGGTTTCTGAACGGCTGTGTCCAAACAGAAAACAAAATACACTTCGCCTGCAGCCAGAAGTGGCTAGTTTTGATTTGGGGAACAATAAAGATTCTGACAAGGTTCACTGGTCAAGACTGTAAGAAATCACACATTTTACCTGCTGTTTAATGGGTGTTTTTCTTGGGAAAATGCTTTTTACTATCCCTTGCACCAAGAAATCCTGCATCAGTATCTTTGGAAGTTGCTAAATCTTAATGATTTTCAAATGTATAATGACTACTGTAATGTTACAGAACCTCAGATGTATCTGAGGTGGCCATGGGTATTACAGAAGCTCACTATCCATCTCATTTCACTTTAATAAGTGAGACTGTATACTTATGGGACCAGAATTTAATCTCAGTATTAAAAGAAATGTTATAGGTATCTTGCAACTTTGCACAATATATCTTGAATATTTTGTTGTTTATTTTTTCTCCCGACTGTGTATTTAATGGGGGATAGCCTATTATTCATACCTCTGCTCTTAATCAAAGCTGAGAATTCTGTAGAGAAGTAGAAAATTGAAATCGGCTCCTGCAACCTAGAGCTGAACAATTATGACTTGATTTACAAGAAGCCACTTCACTACATATTTAAACGCAGCTCTGCTGCAAAATCTGGGGACTTTTCAGATAATCAAAATGCTACAGATTTAGCACTTTTAATTTTTGCTCCATCTCCTGCCAGCTTGAACTCTGATTATAATTACCATTTCATCTTCCCCTGAATGACATTGTTTTATCAGAGGAAGATGCTGTATCTGGAGTCTGAGTGCGATGATTAATACGGAACCAGATTTCAACGGGAAACAACGTGTGCCCTGAAATGAATCAGGATGGGGAGTAATAATGTGAAGCTGGGTATAATCTCAAGTCCTTGAGACATAATGCATAACCCCCACAGCTCTGCGGTGCATGTGAGGTAACTGTGCAGACAGAGAAGGGGAAAAACCCTCCCCTGCACAGGGCAGCTCCTAAGGAACAAAAAGGAAACCAAACCTAACAACTGACTAACTCCACTGGCACTTACCTACATTTAGTGTCTGGAAAAATTTGCTGCTTCTTTGGACTGAGCTGGTCCAGCTGCTAATAACATAATCATGCAGGACAGGCTATTTTTGGCAATATCTTGAGACTCTTCCTCCCGTGTTTTGTTTCCAGAAGCTACATTAGGGAAAAGTACTTCAGCAGGGAAGTACCCCCGATGCATCCCAGCTGCTGGGGGACAAAAAAGGGGTGGCTGCTACAGCTGCTTCTGGCTCCTGTTTCTCTGTTCACCTGTTACAGATCTAAGTAAATGAGCAATACTCTCTGCATAATTGAAAAAAAATAAAATTAAATTTTAGATAAATCACACATTCAAGTAGTCTTAAACTCTAAAATGTGAGTAATATATGCTGAGAATAAGAAATATGTACAGTGTTCTCGTGTTAGCAGACTTGCTGTGAATAAATCCCAACTGTTAGAAAACCATGAAGTCAGATATATCTATAACATAAATTAATTGCTTTGGAAAGTTCTTTTCTTTGTGAGAATTATCTTTTTAGTGAAGAAAAAATTTACAGATAAAATGTCAAGAGGAGTAATAAACTGGCACAGATTAGTGTAAGTACCTTTCGTAACAGTTGTAATAAATTCTGATTGATGAAAGAGTATGAAAACAAATGGTGTGGCCCTGCTGCTCATGCCAGAGACAAGACGTAGCAAAACAAGCAACCTAAAATTTATAGCTGTTTCCTTAAAATTTATGTCAGTACTGCTGCTACTTTAGGTTCCATATTTTGAAAACCCTCTCACCCAGCTACATTTATGCTGAATAATGCTCTAAATACTCTTTCTCAGGTCAAGGAAACTTCATATAAACTTTGGGTCATGCCTTTCAAGATGTGTTGTAAGATAATACCTCAGAAAGGGTTAAGTCAAATGCACACAAACTTTTTTGAAGTGTCACTTACAGACATTTTATTTCCATTTTTTTTTTTTTAATTAAAAAGTCCTTCCTTTTTAAGAATATTCCACCTGGAAAAAATAGTAATCCTCTGAAAAATCCTTAAGTCAAGCAGAACTTCTGTTCACCTAATTCAGAATGATAGAGTAAAACTCTTTGGAAAAAAAACCATAAAGGAATTTTATAAAAATAAATAGAAAATTGAATATATTTTATACAAGATTAACCTGAGTAATAAGCATCACTTTGGAAAAGACCTAATGAGAGGAAAGGAAAATCTCATACAGAGCAAAATAATGAGAGCTTTGTGAATAGTGAGTGATTACTCACAGCTTCCCAATGCAAAAGAATGATGTGGAGCACCATGAACTTCTCAGGCAACAACTTTTTTTAAAAAAGGATAGGGTTTTTGGGTTTGTTTTTTTAATAGAATCCATAGTTAAGTGGTGAAATTCAGAATCACAGGATGCTGTGAAGTAAAAATTATAGATATATTCAAAATCTAGACAAATCTGGGGAAGCATGTCTATCAAGGAGCATAAGATCCCAAACTTGAATTTAATCCATGTCTCAGTAAGTTCCAGAAACAACAGGTAAAACAGGCAAGGAGGCAGGGTTGGAATTGCTCTGTCACTTCCCCCATCATTAGCAGCAGCAGCAGCAGGGTGAGCTACAATAATTCGAGTGTGCCTGGCATTCTGGTTTTCTTACATTGGCTTTTCATTAACTTATCTTCCCATCTTTTAACAACAGGTCGTAAAAAAATTGTTTCTTTTTAACTTGCCAGGAGATGTATGAATTAACAGCACTGCCCCAAAGCAGGCAGAATACTAACACTGTACATGTGTGTGGAGCTGCTTCCATGAGGAAGAAAACACAAGATGAACAGCACCCTGAAAACTAGATGTTAATTTATGTCTGACATTGCAGACTGATGTATAAACTTCAGGACTATTTCTCCTCTTGCATGATATTGCTGCAGAAAGAAATCCTCAAGGTTAAAGGCCCCTGGAAAAAGAGCAAATCCTCAAAATCTGGGATTGCTTTTGCAGGTTTGCCTCCTCGGATATCCAACAGGGCTAGCCTGCAACACCAGGAAAAAATTTGTTTAGAAAGATATGTTTACTTCCTAAATGTCAATTGGAATGTACTTTATAAACATTTTGTACGGGATTTATGCAAAGATACAGACCATTAAGGAAATTATTTTTTAAAAAAACAATAATAATAATACTGCTCTTAATAGCACATATAAGGCTGAGACTGCATTGTACTCATTACACCAAATTACCCAGAACTATGAGACAAACTGTAACCTAAGTCATGTAAAGAGAGGATTGCCTGTATTCTTGCTAAAAATCTAACCAAAAAGTGGTTATGAGGTTTCTCAGTTTGCTGCTAAAGCTCCAGTGTTTGAATAATGCATAACTGTGTCTCCTTGCTAAAAAGGTGGAAATGCCTTTAGGTCCTATGTGGCAGGGCTCTGAGAGGGATGAATTTCTTTTAAAAAGCAGCAGTTGAGCCACTCCAAATAGCTCTCAACTTACTCTACTTTCCTCTGTCTCCAAGAAAAAGTGCATTTGTTATTTGGTCTGTTCAAGCATAAGCCCACTGAAGGCTTTAGGAAAGGCAGCCCGCTCCTGTGAACTGCAGTTTGATTTCCTTCCCAGCAAATCTCAGAGCAGGCCATGCAGCATGAGCCCTTCCCTAAAGCTGAGCTTCACCCACGATGAAAAATATGTCTGGTTCAGTCAGCGTGGTTGCCAGGCTAGCATGCAGCAAGGGAATAAATTAGCTACAAAATAGTCAGTTTCAAGCTTTTGTGCACCTCTAAAATATCAATAAGTAGTGTTCTGGAGTTGTTGAAAAATGATGTGCGTGAAACAATGCCCTGAGGAAGCTGCTGCCCCATACGTCACATTGAGCTCTCTTTGGCTAGTGTTAAACACAAGTTTAGAAAACATCAGAATAATTTTGCCCTCATGAAAAATAACATTAAAAAACTGACCAAGCAAACAAACCATCAACCAAAGAGAGAGAGGTTTTTATTTGTCAAAGAAACCTAAGAGTGTCTCTGTAACTTCAGAACCTATTTGACAATATAAATCTGAGTATCTAACCGGGGATGAAGCTTACTAAACCGAATTTTCTCCCTTTATGAGGAACAGGGAGGCTTTGAGTTGCTTCGGCACCTGATTAACTATGGGCCACAAGCTCAGATTTAAGGGCGAGCTGCCAGCCTGATTTCAGGATATTCCTACAGGATGTGAATCTGCCTCAAAATCCCCTAGATTTAGTTTGAAGACCTGCTGCCATTCTCTAACCAAGACAGGTCTTCCACACCAATCTTGCTGCATTTGTTCAGCTTCCAGGCAAACTAAATTTGGTTTGAGTGCACATCTGTTACATTACAATAATGAAGGTCACAAGCAGCACACAAAAGCTGCCCCTGCAGAGCAACTGCCCCATGTCCATCCAACACTTCCTCTGAGGAGACAGAGACTTTCTTGCCAGCTTTTGAGTGAGAACAGAGAAAATATATGGACTGTTCTTGTCTTGGAAGGAGCCCAACACTGTTTTCTGCCCATTTCCAGGATTTCAGCAGAATTTTGCTCCTTCAGTTGAACACAACTTTGTAACTTTGAGGATAACAAAAAACATCCTGAATTCTTTGAAGAGACATCGCCGACTAGCTAAGAGGTTTGCTGTTCATCTTTTGTTACATGGGTGCAAACAAGCAAAATTTTAATGAATGAAGACTCCACTGCTGTGGGAAGGTTTCAATATACACCCTATGCCTCTGACCAAGATTTCATCAGATTGGAATGTTTTAACCTTAAATCAGCACTCAGAAGCAAAACTACTACATAAAACACTACAAAGAAAAAGGTGGTGTTTTGGGCATGGCAGTTCTTGACATTGAAAGATCATACAGAGTACTTAAAACAAGCACACACACAGAGAAGTTTTTATCATGGAGAAAATCAGCACAGATATTCTGCATTAATATTTTTTCTCTGTAGCTTTGATATGGGGCTGATGGTACTCAGAATACAGTAAAAGATTCTACTTTCTTGGTGAATTTTGAACTAATTTACTTGATTGGTTGGTTACATTTCCACTGATAATTCATCACTGCAAGATTCTGGGTCTATTGACACATTCATATTAATGAAAAATACAGTGATAAACAATCTGGAAATTCTTAGAGCTTGATGTCTGATGATGAGAGCCCCAGATACTTCTAAATAATCACTGTTTCACTTCTGTCAGAAAAATTATCCATGAATTCCTTATTTCTGCGAATGTAATCTTTGTGACAATAATGACACTGAAATAATTTGAACATTTACATATAGAACATGAAAGAGTCTTTAAGTGCATGTAGGACTCAGCCTACAAGCAACCCTGAGCCTCTGCATTATTTGAGGTTAATTTTCCCCTGAAGATCATGTTTCATAATTATCACATAGACTTAGAGATGAACGCTACGTGAAAGAAATTTCTACTGTTTTAAAAGTATTAACAGGAAAATTAATTTTGCTTCTAGAACGGGGCCACAGCAAACAATTTGCTGGATACTGGTCCCATCCTTGCTAGCCTAGGACTTCACTATTACAAATAGGAAGAAGCATGAAGTTATTATCATGACATGAGGAACTAAACAGTTCACACTTCAAGTAAAAATATCTGTAAAGAGCCTGACAGCATGCAAAGCTGTTTTTTTAACTGCTCTTTCCTCCCAGACTTCTGTCATTCCTTTTCCCCAGAATTTCATCTCTCCTTGATAGATCAAGACTCTTCTCTAATGCATAACTCTGGTTTTGCATCTGTAGCATTTCAATAATTAAGACAGATATAAGTCAACAAATATTATAAACAAAAATATGCTTGTGGTAGCAAATCCTGAAAGAAGAGCACTGATGACCTGTACACTATTATGGATTAGAAAGCAAAGAAATCAGCCATAAATCACCCAAGAGACAGTAACCTCCCTTTGACCCTAGCTTCCTCTTTTTTGTAGTTGCCTGGTCTTTTTAGGTAAGCTTTAGAATGCTTTGCCTCAACTAAAATGTTAACATTGGGTTTATGTCACTATAAAGTTGCTTGAGAAATCTGAAATCAGCAGCCTATCAGAAAAAGAAATGATGGCAGCATCCAGACCAGGTAATTGGCATGTTTACAGTACAATTGTTGAGAAAGAAGCCCAGAGTTCCTGTGCAAATCCTTGCTCTTGGAATGACTAATGGTGATGGGCAGCCAATCACCAAGGGGGGATCTGCGTGCTTTGAGTTCTTTAGCTGATAATTGTGATTACTGAAAGCAGGCAACAGAGATAAGATGTAACAAGAGTGCAGCACAAAGGGAAGGGACAATGAGGCATCCATGATACACCTTTAAGCTCTTTGGCATTTTTTAACATGACACAATGGAGCACAGACTCCGTGCCCTTCATCTCCAGAGCTCTGCAGTTACGTGCTGCCCTCATGAACCGACACGTGTTTCCTGAGCTCTGGGTCCTCACAGCTCTGGGGTTATCATTAAAGGACAAACCTTGAAAAGCAGAGACATACACAGCACTTCTGAGGCTTTGGTCCTATCTGATCTGAGCACACATGGCTGCCTGCCTGCCTGTCGCCTCCTGACAACAAATGAAGGCGCAGTTAATGTCAAATCTATCACCAGCCCACCATTATTTCCTGACTGAATGTGGTGCTACTCTACAGTGAAGATATGCAACTGGTTTATGTACTGATCTGTATCAACCCTGCCACATGGCCAGCTCACATCAACCTGGAAAATGGTTCAGAATGAAAGTAACACATCAAAACAGCACATGAAATCCTGACTAAAATTGCAAACCTTTTGAGAAACCTTTGCAATCTGTCTCAGGTCAGAATCAGTTACTCTCTCCTTCTGAAATCATGCCACTGAAGGCATGACAGACGTAATGAATCCTTTGTATAAACTCAATTAAACCTTGTCAGGTACTCATGAATGAAAAGTACTAAATGGGCCTACATAGCTGCAGGTAGTTCCTACATGATGAGCAATTGCAAAGATTAAAAATTGCCTTTTTTGGGGGGAAGGTGAGGGGCTGCATATTCCAACTTAATATATCTGAAAACAAACTCCAGATTGCATAATCCTGTTACTGGAGCTACAGGGACTCCTTTGTAGCAGTTGTTCAATTGTTTTAGAGTCACTGGATATAGCAGCGACATTTTCACTTTATTTACTAGACTTTCATGCCTTAAACAAAAAATTACTAAATTAACATATTTACAGGACATTTCAAGACTACTATTAAAGTATAGTACTATTCCAGCCCTTCACATGAGTTGCATCCCAGAAAGGCCTTTAAAATTATGCAAAACTAGTGAAAAAAGTTTAAATCAATAATACAAGCTGGAGACCAGAAGAGTATTTTGAAAATTAATTATTATAAGCAATTATTATTTGTTTTTGCTGTTATTGGAATAAGTGCAATTATTATTAATAAGTAAGTAGTTTCTAAAATTATTTTTTGTTATTCCAGATGCACTTGGGCATAAAACCATAGTTTTACATTGCCAGAATTTAGATTATATTTTTTGATCTGGATTCTTTTGTATGAACAAGGGAAGAGCTTTCTGACAAGCAACTGAGTGTGTGTGCAAAGGATGGTGCAGCACTCATCACTATTTATGTTACTCTGGAATCTTCCAGCAGCGTTAATTCCGTGTTTAACTTTTCTTCTCTGTCCACAGTCTACAAGAGAGTTCTTCTCTGTGTAATAAAAAACTACTGTTAGTCTTTCATAGTCAAAATGAAACATGATGCTATTACCTGATTTTCCAAAAAAAAAAAGTCATATGATTTTATTGAATGACTCTATATCCTTTTTTGAGTCTTTAGTAACAATTCCAAGCAACAAACTTTACTATATTAAGAGAGCTTGATTCAGTTTTAAACCTGTATTAAATCTATTTTTCTGTTGTTTTCTTCTGTATTCTCAATCCCTTTTTACTGCTGAGTGCAGCATTAAAAACTATGATGTAGTTAGAAATCTCTTCCACCAGAAGAAAAGCATAGAGCAAGCAATATTTAGCCTCCATTTTTGTTAAATTTTTCTTTGATGAATCAAGATTTCAGATTATAAATGTCAGGGACTTGCCCATATTTCCTCAGAACATAGCACATTTTATCCCATGTCTGCCTTCCATAAATCCTTATTAAAGTTAGCATATATACATGACAAGAAGCCAAATGGCATGAAAACACCCTGCCTTTCTTTTTTTCTTTTTTATAGAGAATTATTTATGGTACAAAATAACATGAAATCTTGATCTTCATCATACATCTTGGGCATAAAAATTCATAGAAGAGCAAATATCAAGTTATTTAGGGCCCTGTAGCATTATAAAAATGCAAAACTACATGACTGCAAAGACCAAATATATAAACCACATACAGATATTTCTCAGCAGTGCTGTATAAACCCATTTCTTTGAAGAAAACTACAATACTTTAAAAAAAAAAAAAATGCACACAAAACACATCTCTACTGATGACCAAGGCTATTTTGGGGGTTACTGTAACCTTAACTTCTATGCCCATTTTAACCAAAATCCTCAGAGGACTAAAATTAAGCCAGGGGTTGAAGGGGAGCTTAGGACTTTGGGAGGAGCCATCTCTTACAGATTCCCAAAGGAATCTGTATTAATATTTCCATCATGTCAATAGCCTAAAGGGGCTATGGGCAGCCTCATCACCCCACATGCTACAGACACCACATCTCAGACCCTGACATTGATGAAATGATAAAAACAATAAAAACATATAATTAAACAGAGCCAGTTTAACAGACTAAATGATTTGGTTTATTAAACCTGTGCAATATCCCTTGATCTAGCATTAATGCATTTATTTTATATAATGTGTGCCATTATATAAATTTATTATTATATAAAATAAAATAAATTATTTTATATCATGTATTTATATAACAGTGAATCTGATACAAACATCTGGTGCTCATTAGCCTGTCATGATGTTGCTGCTGTGTGGTGACACTTAGGACTTGGCTCTTAGATTCTGTTCTGAGTTACACTTTGGAATCTGCCCTTGCCTGGCATGGACACAGGGTCAGAGTGCAATATTAATTTTGCAGCAGTGTACAATATTAACTTTTTGCGTGTGTATATATAGGCAGGCAGATATAGCCACATTTCCATGGAAGTTCATTTGTATTGAAAGGTATCTCATTTATTGACTCAGCCATGTTTCTCAGGAAATAAAGTGGGAGCAATTTAGAATGGTGGCTGCTGCTTTAAGACCCTCTTTCCCTGTTGCCTGGCAGATGGATGGCTATAATGCCATCACTTGATACCATGCCGAATTGTGACTGTGTCATTTTGTTAGAGCCTGATGGTTTCCTGTAGAAATTTGCTGTTGGATTAGGGCTTTTGCCAATCCAGGCACAAGAAAAAGGCTATTTAATGTGTTTTCAGCTGCCATATGGTGTAGATAAAAGAAGTAGTTTCATAGCAGTCATGAAATCTGATGCATATGAGTCAGTCCGTGTGCTTTGCCACACTCCCTGTCACATAGCGCACCTGCTGCAATCAGGTATGACACACAGAAAACATGATTGTCATGGCTCTTGATCCCGGGTGTACCTCAGTGTCAGAAAACAGTAAATCCCTCTGATGGCTTCAATGCACATGCAAAGCCAACCACATGAACTGGAATGGGAAGTGAGGAAATGCCCACCTTATGGCACAGCTGATTCAAATTATACTCCAATGCAATATTCATTCACAATGCATAACATTCACTCAGAATTTCATGGTATTTTACTAACAAACCTAAATCACATCATTCTGTCTCAAACTAGATGCATAGAACATACTACAGAAAGAACTGATAACAGCACTCTCTCAAAATAAAACTCACGAGTCCCAGTCTGGGTCTTCCACTGTGCTCCTGTGATAAATCTCATCCTCCTTCATCATCCATTTCTGCCAGCACTTTGAGTCCAGCAATATCTACTAATATGATTCTTATCTTCTTTTCCTTCACTTCCCCTTCTTCTCCACTTAATTCCCGAAAAAGTCTAGAAGAAAGCAAATGGAGGCAAGGATGTCTTCAATCTAACACTATGGCTTTCTCCTCCATTGAATAATGGGAGAAATTCTGGCTCCACTGTAGCTTCAGTATTTGAGTCACTATTTTTCTTGAGGCAGACAGTCTCAGAGATATTTAGCAGTGAACAGATTTCCTTTAGAGTATATATGAATGTCAGCATCATGCAGAAATACAATTATACTAAGGCTCTAAGCACTAAAAATCCTACTTATAACATCATTATTCTAATCAGTGCTCAATTTTTCAGACCTACTATGGCCAACTAACCATGCCACTCTAATTTTTAGACTTTCAGCTGCCAGACTGGCATCCAGAAAAAACAAGTTCCCCATACAGCAGGTGCTCTGCTGCTCAGCCTTGTGGGAACAGGAGCACTCAAGGACACATGTGGAGACAAAACCTGAAGTTACATAAGGAATTTCAAGGAAAATAATTAATAGTCTGTATAGTTAAGTAGCCTTCAGCACTAGATGATGGCTGAGGAAAAATGTTAAGGGTAATACATACATAAACATAGTAATATAATCACACTGTCTAAATCTCATTCAGAGCTTCCTAATTCTTCTGGCAATATTCCTCAGGGTATCAAATAGATGAGGAAAACACTACTTCTTTAGCTACAAGCTTTTATTCAAGAGATACCGGAAGCCTTATAGTCACTTGATAAAAAGAAAGAAGATCAGGATGTCTGCAGGATCTGGACTATGTATAAAAACTTCTGGCAGGAGTATTCTCATGCAATTTACTTAAAAATATGACCAACAATCCTTCAGATTTGTTTAAGCCATGTTTCAAGGAGATAAAGCATCGGGCAGCATGAAGGTCACGAAAAAGATGGTGACAGAAGATCTTTGTGTTTGCTGCACAGCAGAATGTGCTACTCCAGCCCAGCTCTGGAGCACAGAGCTCGGAGCCACACAGGGCCCTGCACCCAAACCAGCTGGCCCTGCCCAAAGCCCCCAGAGCTTTATCACCAGGCTGGGCTCCAGTGCCAAGCACAGCCAGGACTGTTCATCTGCAGCACTCCTGGAAACTTCTCACCGTGCTGCCCTGCAATAACCTGCCATGTCAGGCCACGCTTCATGGATGGCACCCAGTTACTAACGGCCAAGAGGCTCAGAGGAGGGCAGAGATCTGACAGAGCTGGGAGAGCCACACTGACGGTGTCACAGCTCTGCCAGGCACAGTGTCACAGCTCTGCCAGGCACAGAGTCACAGCTCTGCCAGGCAGTGTCACAGCTCTGCCAGGCACAGTGTCACAGCTCTGCCCTGCACAGTGTCACAGATCTGCCATGGCACAGTGTCACACCTCTGCCATGACAGTGTCACAGCTATGCCATGGCAGTGTCACAGCTCTGCCATGGCAGTGTCACAGCTCTACCATGGCACAGTGTCACAGCTCTACCATGGCAGTGTCACAGCTCTGCCCTGGCACAGTGTCACAGCTCTGCCAGGCACAGTGTCACAGCTCTACCATGGCACAGTGTCACAACTCTGCCATGGCAGTGTCACAGCTCTGCCCTGGCACAGTGTCACAGCTCTGCCAGGCACAG
>WBMY01001050.1:887869-945520 GCA_013397315.1 Donacobius atricapilla | reverse complement strand
CAGTGTCACAGCTCTGCCAGGCACAGTGTCACAGCTCTGCCAGGCACAGTGTCACACCTCTGCCATGGCACAGTGTCACAGCTCTGCCATGGCAGTGTCACAGCTCTGCCCTGCACAGTGTCACAGCTCTGCCATGCAGTGTCACAGCTCTGCCCTGCACAGTGTCACAGCTCTGCCATGGTATGTCACAGCTGCCCTGCAATAGAAGATTCCTGACCTCCCAAAACTGGAGCTGCACAGTCCTTGCTTAACTTCAAGCATGTGCTGAATCTCAGGATACTGAGTGACATGTTGGATCTCAAGAAGGACCAGTTAAGAAGCCAAATAGACAGCTGAAAGAGACAAATCATGACAAACTAGCCATATGTGGTTATACACATTTAAGACACTGCCATAGATGTTCACCTGGTTCTACACTGCTCAAAATCCCTTGGTCGTTTTTGCAATTCACCAGTGGAAGGGTCCTCTTTGTAATGTGAATAATATCAGCCACCTCCTAAGGTATATCAGCTATAATTTCCTCATCAACAACTTTCTTATATCCAGTGTATTGGATTTAGTTTAGAAAACAACTTTTCTGGAAATTGCTTTGTGTGCACTGCATGTTTTGTTAGCAGTATTTCCCCAGTGCTGGTAGATCACTCTGTGGCAGCAGATGTGCATGTTTTAGAAAATCACTACCATAAGGAATAGCATAATTATATTTACTGCTGTTTGTTACCGCAGCAGATATCGACTCATAGGGATACTGGGACAATTGAGACTCACTAAGAACTTCTCTTCCTCCTTGGCATAATGTACATAATTATGTTTTCTTTCCTCTAATTGCAGCTAAAGATTACCTGCTCACTAATAAACTTTTCTTGCAGTACAGCCAAAATTAGGGTCTACTGAAGGCAACTGGAGATGAATCTTAAGTATCAGAGGACTTCAGTTTATATCCTCTTGAATTTTCCACCTGCCTTATAATTTTGCTTTGGTATTGGTTTCTAAAAAGGTGAAATTATTGTAAGAGAACATTCATTTCTGGCAGACTATCCTGCTAAATTCTGTGATATCCATGAATTACTTATCTGCTGACCCAGTGCACTACACTAAGTTTGGCAAGTATTTAAAGTGTACTATTGAAGATCTGACAAAAAAAAAACCAAAACCCTCTTGCACTATTTTTATGTTCAGAACCAAAGGGAATTTAAAAAGCGAGAAACACTGTCTATGGAATGATAAAATTTCAAAAAGATTTTATTGAAAACATGTTGCCTGAAAAAGTCTGGAAGCTTTTTATTTGATAAGTGTTTTTATCCCTTTTTGTTTCATTTATGATTTGAGAATACATATGCTGACTTCCTTTCTCATTTAAATTTCAATTATTGCTCCATTAGTCCTAGATACATTGTGAATTTGTAGCCTTTTGAAATCTTATTAGAATTTCCACACATATATGGGGCCAAAGCCACTTTTGGATTAAATGAGAAGAAAGAGAAGAAAAAATATTGTAGAAAATTAAAATTACTTCAGTTGTCAAAGTGGCAGTGTCATCTGCTAGAACAGCTTCTTAGAAATGTGCTGCATGCCCTTAAAAAAAAAAAAAACACAGATGACAATATAGAAATTTATTCCCTTAGGAAAATCCTTGAAGCTTTGTCCACTCTAATTACAACACACTGTCCTTGTTGATATATCTCATGCCACGGCTCAAGGTCACACCTGAGAATGCATCACCCGATGCCTGGAAAACAAGTTTGTTCTTTGCAAACACGAGAGTTAAGATTCATGGTTTCTGGGATAACAACTGTAAAATAGAGACTGGTGAGGAATGAAATATTGTACTGCAAGTCTGACATTCATACTGTGCATTAGGTAATTAAACCCTGTATGTGTGTGTGTGATTGAAATGCAGAACTTATTGACCCACTGCTTTTCTTTTATCCAGAGGGCGACACTTGGGTTCCATTAGTCAATTATTTAAACAATACAGTGGTTGCTGTAACCCCTCAAAGAATCCTTTTGTGTATTGGCGCTCACAGGAGGTTAATAATTTAACATTAGAATGTCCAAGAACAAAATGCCGCAGTCGTGAACAAATAAGAGTACAAAATACTGGAAATGGATCTTGACTTCATAATAATTCAGACAGATGAGATCAAGGCCAGCCACATTAAGTATATATAACATAACATCCAGCTTTTTGATGCCAGGTTCAAAATTCCAAAACTTTTTTTTTTAAACAAGAAAAACATTGCATACCACCCTTTTTAGCCGTTGGTGGCTAAATAGCAAGGCAATTCAGAATTTCTAATAGTAATTTTTTCCTCACAAAAGATAAAGGAAAGATCATTTAAGTTGGGGACAAGGAAGCTCATGTCAAACAGTAAAACTTTGATTACTAATGTCCTAGGCATATCTTCTTCACTAAATCCTTCTCCTTTGTATACCAGCCTTTGCATTCCCATGACAAAACTTGAAAAATACTGCCTCAGGTACAGTGATGTTTTCCTTCCCCTTTTTTAGAAAGAAACCAAACAGTGATCAGAATAACCTCATTTCTCAAGAAAATCTGACCCATCAAATTATAGACTCTCCCTTCCTAGCTCTTCCCCGGTTTCTCAATTCAAACACGAAAAGCTGAAGACAAAGGTGGTTGGGGAAAGGGAAAGCTTTCTCAGACCCAAGCAGCAATGGCCACCTATGACCACAGCAAAGATGCAGCTTCAGGGTGTGTGCTGACCCAGAACTGCAGAGCTGTGCTCGCAGCAGCTGACACGACCCTCTGCAGAGTACAGGGGGGCACGGCAGTCAGCTCCCTCTGCTCCCAAACCCTCGGACAAAGCAGAGGAAAATGATGGGTGGACTTTACTGCAACTGCAGAAAAGCCATGGCACGCCTCAAGTTCAGTGGCATTGATACTGCAAAGGACTTGTCACAGGCCACAGGAAAACCATCCCTCGACCACAATCTCTTAGCAGCAAGGATGATGCCACGACAAACACTTCAATCTTTTCATGGTTCCTTTACTCCTACAAATGTGCTGCCCTGTGAACATCCCTGCTCCCTCAGACAACTGTGGTTGCAAGATGGGCAGGTCCAAGGGCTCTTATTTCCTCTCCTTTAATTCTGTTTTTCTATTCCAGCTGTGCTACACACTCTGCCGTTCCCCAAATTTTATAGCTATACAAGTATCAGCTCATGGTTTAAGTAACTGATTTTTTTCTAGACATAAATGGTTTCAAAAGACTGTAACGATTATCAGATAAGAAATCAAAGGAAGAAAGATGGAGGCAAAATGTGATGAACAAAATAGCTATAAAAGAAAAAGTTTCACTTATGCTATTACCTTTCCCTAGGACTTTGCATTACTATGCATTTTTATCTTTGTGACATTCAATTTTCTTTGACTAGCAGCAATATGAGCAGCACAACTGAAGGTGATTCTCTCAAGAATTCATGTTCTTTCACGATAAACAAAACTTGGACAGGAAATGTACAAGAAAATGAAAAAGCTCAATTGATTTAAATGCTTTTCTTCTTTCAGTTATCCAGAGTTTTCCCATTCAATGATTGTCTTGTCACTCTGACTCACTTATTTATCTACATTTTTCTATTAATATTTTATTTTTAGAACACAAATGTTTTACCCCTTTGAAAAATCAGTGTTTTTTAGATAAAATTCTAAAACATGTGCCCCAATGGGGAGGAATAAAATGTACCAAAACCATCTGATCCCACTCTTTTTTTCTGTCCTAAAACTCTGGTAGACTAAAGAACCTTATGCAAAACTGGACTAATATTGGTAAGGTTTTTTTACTATTTTACAGTTCTTATATCAAAGCAAAGCAAAACTCAGGAGGGTTATTTTATATCCCCGAGACATGTCTTTTAACTTGGTAGTTAACCTCTTGTTTAGATTCTCTCACTGTTACTGTAGCAATATCTCAAAATTAGTGCCAAGAGACTAATTCTGCATTGTGGAGTCTAGAGAAGGGATTTATATAAACCTGAATGAATCTCAGCCAAGTGGTGCTGAATGGCTTTAAACTTTAACAAGGGGCGTTGGGTAAGGCCCGTAAATCCCGTGGAAGCATTCTTCCTGCATCAGAGAATCCTGCACTAAGCCACACACCTCCTCCTTTCTTCCCAGTAATAAAATCCCTGAAACAAAGCAGGAACCTGACTGTTCAGCTGGTGGAAGCCCAGCTGCAAAAGCCTATTTGCATGGCTGAGTTCTGGGAAGTCAGAAATGAGTGACAAGTCCGTGGCTACTGAGCAGCTGTTGGACTCCTACAGACTGCAGATATCTGAACACTGCAGTGCTGGCTGCTAAAAATCACATTCTACTGGTGAAAAATGGAAAAATTCACCCATTCCGTTAGTGAACAATGGAAAAATTTAATAAAGTCTAACAGATATACTGGATAGCATGTTTCTGCAATGTATCTGTGTTATTGTAATAAAGTGTGATTTCCACATACTTTGTTAGCTTTTTTTCAAATCTGGAAAATACTTTTAAAGTATTATGACTCAGTACTGATTTTTAATTTTTTTTCTTTAATACTCAATAGCCTTTTTATAATTTCGTGACAAGCAATATTTATTAAGTATTCATGACCTTCATTTTATGTCTTTAAAGTAATTAGCCAAATAAAACATCTACTTTTAGGAGAAGTGTTTTTACTGACACAAATAAAGGTGCTCAGATATTTACAGAACTCTGGTATCAACTGTCAAAATCTAAATGAAAGTTTTGGGAAAAGAAATCTCGCTTAAAATTTGAACTAGAGGAAGTTTTATTTTTTTCTGGAAGTAGCCAGTTAGCAAAGACTAGGGAAAGAGAATTATCTAGGTGAATAAAAGAAAAGTTTCAGACACCAAAGCTTTTTTTTTAACCACTACACAAAAAAATTATATGCAATGTATCTTTTCAATATTGATGCAACAATTTTGGTAAATGTCAGCACATAGAGAACTCTGGAAAATTGACAGATCTCAAATTCCAAAATTATCCAGCTAAAAGTACAGCTTTACCATCCCCAATTTCTTGCCCGGCAATAAGGACAAGTGGAAGTGGCTAAAATGTTACAAAATGGAGAATGAGCAACACATTGCATCAGTTCACCAAACACAGTGCAAAACTGCAGAAGAGACCCCTGAAAGAAATTGTTCCAAATATTGATTTTCTGAAAGAGAAAAGGCAGACCTGAAAATGAGACCATTCTTTTTTTCTTTTTTTTTTTTTTTCCCCCTCCAAAGAATAAACTTGCAAAACAAGAATAGAGCTTTAGCTGGCCTCACCCATGCTCATGTCAGCACCAACTAAATGTCTACTGCAAACTCTCAACTGGAGTTAGCACCCATGCTTAAACAAAAATGGAATATTGTCCTTTTCCTCCTGCCCTGTCAGGGCACGGGCATGACTGAAGCCTGCAGAAAATTCACTCCTGCCATCAGCAATCCCACAGAATGCTCAGAACCCTCCACTTTGCCTGCCTTTTCTGAGTGAACATTTTATTAATGGCAGTGTGTCAGGGCCACTTCTGCCTCTTCCAGTAAACTGAATGTAAAGAGTCTTGGTCACTCTTGGAGGGAAGGAAAAGGGCCCTTGATTGAGAAGAAGGGGCAAATTCTCTGGTGTTCAGGCACCTGAGAGGGACCACTGCCAAAGGATCAGCACAGTACTTGTCTCTTCACACAGCGGAGGAGAAGGCCAGTGTGACTGGGCACAGCTGGATAAAGTGCCCTGACAGTGTTTGAGAAGCTGCAGAATGGTGAGAAAACATGGCACTGAAAACTGCTTCTCTTGAAATGGCTGTTTTTATTGTCCTTTCAACTCAGCTGCATCCCATTATATTCTTCTTGCCTTCCACCTTTAGCCCACTATGAATTCTCTGCTCATGTATTTTGTAATCAAGTGCCTTCATTTTCCAGGCTGCCTGAATACTTAAGGAGACTATTGCAGAAAAAGCCCAGCTTGAACGTTACAATTCTAAACGTACTAAAATCAGTCAAACTCAGACCTGAAAGAAACAACTATACTTAGAGAAAATGGAGTGTCTCACCTAAAAATTAAGCAGTTCCTCTTGAGCAAGAGCAAATCATAACTTTCAAATATCTACAACTTGAATAAAGTTCTACGAATTTCTAAGCAGAGTAAAATGTATTTCTCTCTTCTCATGAAATGTCAAGCCCTTGCTCTAAAATATAAGAGTACTTTTGAATTTTCAAAGGAAATCTTTACCCCTGAAAAGCACTGATTTTCCCTTGTTTCATTCTCAGGCCTTATTTTCAAGGAAAGTACAATACAATAATGGAGCAGACCACAATTATTGAAAATTCCACCCCTGAATAGCAGACTCCAGTAAAATTACAGGTAATTGAAAAGCCAGCGCAAGGAAAGAACCCTCACGAGTCTTTAAATGGGGAAAACTTCAATGTCTCCCATGTGTATACGAAAGCATAAAATTAATATTCAAATAAAACTGTAAGTCTAAATTAAGACAGAAAAAATACTGGGTAGTTCATTAAATAAATTGGTCAGGTTGACCTTTATCAACTTCTTAAATCTTTATATTACATTCTAATTCAGAATAATTTTTAATGTTGGTCTTTCCTTGAAAACATATCTTTAAGGTCACCAGACCTTCTGCTGAGATAAAGTCACATCTGTAATTCAGAGCAGCTCAGAGGATCCCACCTCCTGTGTCCTACTCCAGAAGAACAAAAGATGGGAGGGCAGTCACACTTCCATAACCTTCCCTATGCTAAATCTAGAATCAGTCATGCTTGCTACCAATCAGTGCAACTCTTCTAGAACAGCTTCAAATAAAAAGCAAATTTCTCATTTCCACTATGAAATAGCCAGACTAAAATAGGACTTTCTTTCAGAGGACTGCAAAATTTTTACCAGGCTTTAAAAGATGGAAGGAAATCATTTAACCTCCTTTTGTCTGTGGTGTGAGGGGGCAGAGGGAGCTGCAGCAGGAGCTGCTGCCTGCCTCTGAAATCCACCTCATTCCAGTGACGGTGTGAAGGCAGCTCCAGACCACGCGCAGGCATAGAAACAATAAAGTGGTGTTAGAAAATACAGTTTGACACCACCAGAACCCGAGACAGTGCCTGCTTATAAACAGATATAATGAAAAGACTGAAAATATCCAAGAACCCTTATTTTCCCAAAGGTTCATCACCTAACAACCTTGTTACCTTATTCACAGGATGTTCAAAAGGCATGAGGATGGGGCTCTTGGGACAAGGTTTAGTGTTGAACACAGCTGGACTTGATCTTAGAAGCCTTTCCCAATCTCAATTTGATTTTATGATTCTATGATAGCCAAAATGTATATAAAGTGCAGCAAGATTGGCATCTATATAGGCAAATTGAAATAAAAATATTTGTGGGACTTTAAAACATAAAATTTTAGGTTATTTTCATTAAAATACAAACATGAAAACAAGAAGCATGGGATGAGGAAAGTATTCTTCTAATATTTTGATTTATCAGCAACCAGTTATTTTTTAAATGACTAGGAATTTGGCTCCTACTGGAGCCCAGCAAGTTTTGGTAGAAAGGCAAAAAGAAATCCTCATGTTTTTCAGATGTTCTCTAAATTAACAATCAAGGATGATAGTGCCTTTTAACACAAATATTCATATGCATTATCTGCATTTATTTTTTCCAAATTACCACTTCCGTCTGTCAGAATTCTTGCCATGTACAGCATGTGGTAATATTACAGCACACGCACATACATACTTACTATCAATAAAAAGACTCCCTACAATTTCTTCTTTTCTAAAACACCTGTAAGTCATTTTATCATATTACACACCCCGTATTTTATAGAAGCATTAATTCATGGGACCCCTCAAGAGACAACCACACTCCTATAAAGACACAACAGTTCGGTAATTGGAATGTTGTTGTTATAAACAAGAAGAGAAACACCATTCAAAGCAATTTTTTTCATTATTACTTGTATGTTGAAAAATAATAAATCTGCTTGGAAGCAGTTGTCTGTTAGTAAAGTATATAATTTTTCATAAGTCTCTAAACTATGACTAGCAGGTAAGTGCCCTTCAGGCTTCAGATCCCAGGATAGACTCCAAACTTCTGGCAAGACGTGCTGGTATTTCACCCACAGCAGGGTGACAAAATAATCTTTTATTTGGGTGTTTGTAGCATTCTGAGTCGGTATCTGTCAAACAGCTGGGAGCCATCACATCCTTCTTTTCACTTCAGTTTACTCTGGGGTCTTCCTACAGGCTTTCTCTTACCTTTTCTAAATATTGCCGGTTCTGTTTGTCCCAGGCCTCATCAGCTTTTCACAGACCAATTCCAGTTTCTGATTTAGCTCATCTCTGGTAAAATGTCCATCCCTTCACTCAGCATACTATTTAATGGGTACCATGAATTCAGCTTTCTGAGGAATTCCATGCATTAAAACGATGGAAATTCAAAAAATGTTGGTAAAATTTCACTCAAGTTTCTGTGTTCCAGGGCAGGTAAAGCAGGAGGTTTTACTCCTAATCCCTAAGGAGATGGCTCACCACTTACCTCATCTACCATTAGCAGTGAATTGTGAAATCACTGGCCATTAACAGAAAATAGACCTAGGTAATAAGAACTAAGACCACAAAGTTACCGACCTCAGGAGAAATAATTTTCTGAAGAAAATAATGACTCACATTTCTGCCCTGAACCACTGCTTCTGGAAGACAGTGTAACTAGACACTCTCCCTTGACATCTGTGCAAATTGTACTGTGCCCTTCTTGTTAGGAAAAATACATTGGGGATGACAAGTCAAAACCAGGGAAAATCAGCTGTTTCAAATTGTATGTAAGGAGAGCTGATGCGGCTCCAGGGATCCCTTGAGAAGAAGTTAAAGTCTACCTGTAACAAGAGAAGCATACATTGAACCCAAAACGATAAGTAGGGAAGGCAGGGAAGTAAAAATAATGCAGTAGCCAAAGACTCTGGCGCAGCAACAAGCTCCCTGCTGTCAGGGGACAAGCTTCTGGAAAAACAGGACATGGAGATTTCCAGCTGCAGGAGTGTGCAAGCTTGGAAGATGGAAAATCTGTCCAGTACCACAAGAATAGTAACTATATATAAATTGGTAACATATCTTTTTAATTCACCCCTAATACAATTCCCTAGAAATAAATCATATGATAACCTAATCTACAGGGCCTGGGCGACCACAAACACAAGGCAAATGCCTACAGATCTTATTAACCTTCCTGTGAAGAAATTCCTCCAACTGTCCAAGTTAAGGCTCCCCTGGTGCACCTTAAGACAATGTCCTGAATAGGTATGAATGTTCTGAATCATTTGTAAAGAAATGTCCTGAAAACATCTTTTCAATCACCCTTTTCAGTTTGCTTGGACAGCTATTTGCCTACATAAAGCCATTTGTTTTCAGTTATGTATATGTCCTGTGAGATTTAAGGCAGAAGTAATTCATAAATAAGTCTTTTAAAAATGTAAAGTATTAGAATAATTGGTGCTTAGAGTAGTTCTTTCTCCCATATTAAAAAATCTAAAGAATGAATGAGCATGGTCCATAATGAGACACTGTGAGTAGAACATCTGCACACAGATATATTTATATTCTGTCTGTGTGCACCTGACAGGTAGATTAAGTATACTACATATAAAATAAACAAAACCAAGACTAAGGTGTGAAATCTAATCAGCATTTTATTCCAAAATTTATGCATGAGAAGGCATTTCACCAGCCTTATCTACAGTTCTCCTGTTGTTCTTGCATTTTGAACTATGCTTCCAATTTATATTGATCTGATCATATGCGTATCTATAGATACCCAGCCCATAATCCTTTATATTGGCATTTTATTGCTCCTAACAGAGAGGACGCTGCAAAGAGGGCAGTGAAAAGTGTTGCTGTTAGCAGGCTGAGGGCTCTGTACCCCACAGGGCACTCCGGGGTTGATCTCCTTTAAAGCCATGCATGAGGAGCACAGGCTCCCCAAAACACCACCCATGCACACACTGAGCTCAAGAGGTAACAACACTCAAGACTATCAGTTTATTCATCCCTTTTTTTACAGGTGAAAGCTGTCATCTTTTGATCAAAGTGTGATTTAGGCATTTTATAATAAGCTCACACCCCCACACCTGTCAACAAATTAATGCTGGCCCTTGCTGACCGTAAATGGACAGAAATGCTGTAGTAAACTAAAGAAGATAAATGCATATAAGGAAAATGGAAAATGTCGCCAGTTTTGAGAAACAGACAGAAGATCTGCATTCCGATTTTAATGCATTTAATCACCTTCAAAGTTAACAGGGCCAAACATTCTGCTGAAATGCCATCTTTTATTGCTGGTGAAGGATTAACTACAACATCTTTAATATCAGTACCATTTAAAGCAGACACCAGCACAGGAAGAAGTGCACAGCTTCCATCCAAGAAGCTGAATATCAAGTCAAGTGACATCCTGATGGTCGTTCTCTGCCAAAGGACAGGATAAATACAGCACTAACCCACCTGTGTGGGGGACACAGGTAACAATAACAGCATTTCTGGGGCTGGTAATCTCCTGTGTCTGCGAAACACTGATGTTCAGTCCTCAATTACGTGTTACTTATAGAGAGACACCACCAATACAGACCACAATGTGGTCTGTGACCTGCTTTAGCCAAGAGAAAATAAATGCCTGATCCTTTATTGGATTGCCCTCCCTCAGTAATGTCACTTGCTTTAAAACTGGCTGCCCTGTTTTGTCAATTCAGCAATCTCAAGGCTGTGTCCTGATATGTTCATTTTAGAGTGAAATAAAGGGTAGATACCAGCCTTAGGAAACTCCATCACCACACTGAGTTTAATCCATCGATGTATATATAATGTAACTGCTCTTCCTTGCTGAACCAAATCAGAAATATTTGCTTGGAGATCTTTTATGGTTTACAAAGTAATGTTTATGTGTTCAGTTAACTATGAACTCCACTTCTAGAAAAGCTGATATATTGACATAAAAGGTGTGTGTGTTTGACTACAGCATGAAACATTTCGCCTGACTACCAGAAAGGGATCATTCACAGACACACCCCCATAAACAGATGTGTTGTGGTTTTAAATTTAATAGAGAATTTTCTGAGACTTTTAAAGACTTCTATCATATTTACTGTGAAAAAAATTAAAATCAATCTGAGAACCTCAACTTAATCGTTGCAGAGGATGTTTCCAAGATCACCGTATCCTCTGTATTTCTCAACTATTATACCTCCCCAAATCCCCTTCTTTCCTATGATTTTCATATGCTTTTGGGCCAGCTCCATCTATCTAAAGCACCCTAAACTTCTTCTTTTTTTCCATCTGTTGTCTCTATGAACCTCAAGGAGCTGAACACTTAAATTTCAAAGAAACTCTGTGGCAGGCAGTTATCTCATTAAAATTCTCAGCTGCTAAATATTCTCCTGCTGAGACACCTGGGCCCAGAACTCCCACCCAAATCTGTGTGAAACGCCTCTCAGCACCATGCTAGGCTACTTCTCAGAGTCCTTCCTCTAGAATGCCAATAAATCCATTCTCATGGAAGAGTTCAAGAGAGTAGGAGGGGGAGAAGCATGGCTTGCAAGATGCCCATTAAATTCATTTCCTCATTTGCTTATTGCTGCATCTTTTTTTTTTGGTTGGGTATTTTTTGTGTGTGGGTTTTGTTGTTTGTTTTTGTTTTGTCATATTCCCATTTGCTCATTGCTGAATTTTGCTTCCATTTTTTGTTTACGCATTGTTTATTTTTCATATAGGTAGGGACCTCATTTCCTTATTTGTACATTTAGCATCCAGAAGAAGGCATTCCATACAGTAATAGCAGCTTTTAAAATTCCTCTAAAAGGGTACGCTTATCTGTCTGCAGTGGAGTTATGCCTTTTTTTTTTTTATTTTGCTCTAACAGAAGCCCATTTCATTAATACCCACCCACATTTTCACTTCATTAATTCTGATTCCCTAAATGAAAATGAGTTCATCCACAGGGACCCTGTTTGAAAGGCAGTATCTCAGGTCTGTGACTATGAAAATGAAAATCTTAGGGTTCTGAATTCATCTGTGACCTGAAGCCTTAGGCAGCACACACACACAGCCTTACACTGCACAAGTACCTTCCTGAAGGGTTTTGAGCACAACAGCACTGCCCAGAAGCAACTTTACTAAATTCAGAACAGCACTTTCTTTCCTAACACTTTTGAAACTTCTGGAACCTCACTGGACTGATTTAATGGCATTTGAGGGCGAATTTCCTTCCCTGAATGCAGACAGCACCACTTTAGGCCCATTATGGCTCCCCTATCCCAATCCTGAAGGCAGGGCAGCGCTGCCAGCCCCGTGCTGGAGCTGCTGGCCCAACAGGGACATCTCCTCTGTGTCTAACATGGCCCCACAGCTGTGTTCCAGCGCCAGAACCACTGCTTCAGAAATGTAACAATACCACCTAGACTCAGAACAGAGGATTAAAGTTGGGGCCATTGAACAAAGGCAGCTTGGGTCCTCAGAATTCTGTTTGAAGACCCTGTTCCCAAAACACAAGCAAATAGGTGCTGCCCTGTTTATTCTGCGGGTGTCACTATGGGAGGTGGCCCACACACAGACACAGCACACTCTGCTCTGGAGATCTCCCCAGCAAGCTGAGGTACAACCTGCAATGAGCTGGAAAACTGGGAAAGAGAACTGGGATTGACATTGCTGCAGCAGTTGGACAGAACAGTGAGTAAGCCAGGGAAGTTGGCAAGAAAATAAAGTGTCATCATTCTGCCTCAGTACTGGGAAAACTTAAAGATTTATTCTGAATTTATTTTGAATCAGTTTTAGTCGTTTGCTGTGGTCTCTTCAGGTTTGTTTTTTGCTGGATTTTTTTTTTATTATTATTTTTTATTGCCATTCCTGTTGTGAAATCTGGATGAGGGATTTTAATGGCAAGGCAATTAATTTCTGGAAAAGTAGGGGCTGCAGATCTCATAAGCATAGCAGCAGTATAAAAGTCTGGCTGGAACAAAGAGATTTGAAGAAACTCCCTCCCCTCTTCTTCAGGGTTAGATTTATAGTGTGAATTTTGCTCTGTATTTATGGTGATTCGTTTGTTAGAGGTGTGCTTTACTGCTGAAATTACAAACCTGAGAAATGGAACATATTTGAGGCCAAGCTCAGTTTTCCTCACTCATTCTCCCTAGACTGTTCATTTTGACATTTTCAGCAGATGTATTAGGATCTTTCTAATGCAAATGTTATCCAAATATGCTGTGCAACAAAACAAGGGCTACTCGTCTTTGAAACTGAATGCCTTAACCTGAAACTTCAAAGCTTTAAAACCTCTAGGACCAGCTGCATTTTAAAATTCAGGCAATTTTAACCTCATATAGCCCGAGAAATTCTTCTTTCAAAATAACTCACTTCAGGTCTGGGGGCAGAATTACGCATTACCAATTACATAACTGTAATATACCTTGTGTCCTCAAATCCAGCAGCAGAGCATGTGTATGAGTTTTATACTGCAAAAACATCATTACCAAACTTCATCAAAAGCAGATGCTAAACAGATCTGTTCCCAGCATTATAATCCAAATTATCCTTCCTGCAGCACTTCAGTTGAAAGGCATGGAAGCTCTGCTTTAGGAAATCTCACAGACATCTCAAGCTCTACTGAGTCCTGCAGAAAATTGTGGTTAGAATGAAATGATGCAGGGACCACCTTCATTGTCATAGTAAGTCATGAAAAGCTGAGTTTGTACCAATTACTTCACCAAGAATTAAGACGAGAAAAGCTTTTGGTTTTGGAATGATTTTTTTTTTTTTTTCTAAGAAGCTTGCACATATCAAAAGAAAGTTCAGGAAATTTTACTCCAGCTCAAACTACATCTGTCATGGGAATCACGGACTCTGTCAGATTTTTGGTAGAAGCATTTTGATTATAAATCTTCATTTAATGGGCTTATAGATAATTCTGACTGCTCAAGAATTGCACATCACAGTAACTGAGCAGCTCTACCAACTATAAATAAAAGCTACAGCAGAAATTTTGGCCCTTGCTGTATTTTCCTTGGAATATATAAAGAATGCAGTTTATGTGACACCATACTAGCCACTGCATAATTTATTTCCCACGTAGTCCCATTTTGAATCATCACAGAGAGATGACAAATGATTAGCCATTAACTATTCAGTTTTAAATAGTTTTGTGGTCTGAACACTTGCAACACTGAGGATATCATGTTCTTATTAATATTCATGTGTGAATTTTGTCTGAATAGCTAAAGACTTCAGGAAGTTGCATGGCATGAAAACATGAGCACAGGCCTAGGAACTGGATAGTGCCTTTTCTTTTTCATGTTGTTATTTGATACTAGTCTTGTAGCTTGATGGATTAGCACTAAAAAGTCCAGAATCTTTAACAAAGGTGCCTCTCCTTTAATCCTGCTGCTTTAAGTGCAAGGAAACTGCAGAATTTGCTTTATAATTCCACGTGTGCATGCAAAAACACACAGGAAAAATTATGAAAAAGGACATGTAAGATTTATGTCCCTCCCTTTTCAATCTCATGATGGACAGCATAAGCTTTAAAACTCAGAGACTTGGCTTACAAGTTTTGGGATAAGTTTCCCAGGTGCTGAAGCACAGGTTTTTGGTAAGCCCCAAAACCAGGCATAATTTTCGGGTCCATTTCAGTTGCTTTGTTAATTTGCTTAATTCCTGAAAAACTATTCTGCCTCATCTTCCTTACAAGCAAAGATTATACTGTATTATACTCCGAGCAATGTTCTGCCTACTGTATAACTCATTAAAATAAACTGCATTGTATAGCAAGCTTTCCTTAATTAATCAATGCAGTTTGATTCTTTTATGGTTGAATTGAGCTCTTTTGGCACAGAAAAGCAGCAGGGAACAAAAGGAGTTCTCTGCCTCTCAAACGGTCTGAAGTCTGGGGTAATAAATATAGATACCGGTCTTTCAGTGTTGAGGCATGTAAGTAATCCAAAAATAGAAAGCAGTACCAAGATGGGTATTCCAGAAAGAACTTGGACTTTCCTGGCTTCTTTCAAGCCACTGGGTCCTGCAGGGATCAAAACTTGCTACGTTATATATTTGGCGACCCTCAGGAAAATTCCTTTTAAAGATATACTATTAAAAAAAAATTTTCTAGACAGCTGGTCACATAACAACAGATGCCTGTCCCCAGGGTAAGTAAAATTTATTATCTAATTGAAACAGCTGTCTGATTCTGATTTATCTGTGTAAGACTTCACTGGGCCCTCCCAGGAAGGCTGCACAGGAAATCCACTGCTTACAGGGTACCCTGGACCCGGCCCCAGCCTCCACAGCCTCCCAAGTGACACAGCAGACTTGGGATGAGCCAGACCTGCCAGTCTTCAGCTTTCAGACGTGAAATTCAGCATTGACAAATACAGTTGAAAGACCCCATTCAACTGAATTTCTTTGTAGATGAAAATGTCTGCAAAAAGAAATATGTCAGAAGACTCTTCAGAGACTGTCCCAGAAGCTGGACTTGCCACCAAGACTCTCAAATGAACTGGTAATTTTGGCTTTGTATTTTTGGTTGCTGCCTATTTCCAGGAGAACAGCAACGTTTAGAGTGTCCAGTGACTGACTTTTAGATTTCTCCACTAATCCCAAGACAAACGCTTAGGACTGTGCCAGGAAGGTGTGGTGATAATTCTCCTCTCAGTCTGATACATTCCTTCAGAAGTGCATTCAAATTTAAGTGAAAAGTTGTAATCCCATATAGAGATATTGCTAATTATGTTTTAGGAGTATCATTTTATATCCATTCTTACATCTAAATATAAACAGTTTTCATATGACCATCAAATTTTGGAACTACAACTAGAGTCTGTGTCACCTTCAGAGGTGTTCTTTATTATTTAGACTGCATCTCTTCTGCTAATCTATCACCAGTACAACACTGGAATTTTCATCACTGCTCTGAAGAAACTAGTAAATCTTGCTCATATTTCTCCTTCTATTCTGTGTTCTCAAAACCTGAATTAAATGTGAAGAATGGAAACTGCACTCATGCATTCTTAAAAGCCCAGCACAATCATAACTCAAATGCCTTCTCACAATTTTTCCATTAAATTCCAACTGGCAAACTTGTGACTCATCAAAGCAATTTTCTGATACAATGCTCTGAGTCAGTCCCGCTGGGGGACGGGTCCGTGGGATCCTCCACCAGCAGATGAGGATGCAGCCTGCAAACATAACAGCCAAAGGATATTTAATCAAAGAGAAACACTTCTCGTTGGCAGGTGTGGGGTTCTCTTAAACCTAAAAGTCTGATTTGTACCATTTTCAGCCCTCTGCTTGCATGGCTTTGTTCACTGGGGTTTTCTGGAGCAGAGGGACTGTGAGGCTGCTGCAGCTGCTGGAAAAAGGCAAACTGGAGCTGCTCATCCCGTGGGGGCCAGGGTCTCAGGGATGAGCACAGCTCAGACAATTGGCTCATTACCTTTCTCCAGCTAAACAAAAGGGAAGTGGGCTGAAAGGAACTAAATACCCAGTGGTCATTTGCCTCCAGCTTGTCAGCACTGGGCACTGCCTCAGCAAACACTTGCCCCAGGGAAACTGGCAATGATAAATATTTGAAGGGTGATTACAGTTTTGGGAAACAGCTGACCTGGTATTCCTGGGTCTATAGCTTAAGAGAAAATGTAGGAAAGGAAACTGGAAGTTAGCCCGGACAGTTAGGGGAGGTTTTTCTGAAGCCTGTACCAATACATGCCTTGCAAATACCACGTAAATGTACAAAAACTGTCTAGAAAACCATGACTCACAAGCTGATCCATTATGTCAGATCAGATCTATGTGCTCATCTGGTGTGCACCTTCAAGAGGCTTCTGAAAATAGGACATCTGCTGAGCAAGCTGCTTTTGACATGGACAAGGATCGTGTATCTGCTAATATATCATTTCATCACCCTCTTAATACGGATCACATTGTTCATCTCTAAAGAAGATTTGATGTTCAGCTGAACGTGAATCTGGCTTCCTAAATAAAATTATATACCTTATTTTTCCTTGCTTGGACCTAGTTGTCCATTTCATTCCATAGGGACAGGAAAAAGCCTATAGAACTTTGAAGAATCAGTTAAAGGCCTTGGTGAAAGGACTCCAGGCTAAGTTTATTCATGCTCGGAGCAAAGAGTTGAACAACAAAGTGATTTTTTTTCTTTATATATATATATAAAAATATAATTATAGAGAAGTATATAGCAAAGATAATTAAAAAAAACAAAACTTAGCTTCCAAGTGCAAGACAGTTGTGTTCAGGAGGAGAAGTGCAGAGAAAAATCCCCCAAGTTATTTAAATGACAATCAACACTTATGTGCCTTAGATAACCAAATTCAGATTAAATGAGCAGTAACTACATATTCCTTCAGCACCAGTTTGCCAGTGCATCCACTGGCATCACAGGAACCAGTGAAAGGTTCACTTCCCTAGAAGAACTGTTAAGCCTTGGTTTGCTTCCTGACCTGTCCATGTCACGATTTGGAAAGGAAGTTTCTCGAGGAGAAAGTGATCCAAAAGGGAGGGGAACTGCTTTTTTTCAGCATTACCAGGATTGTTCCAGCAGGTATCAGCACAAAATCAATGTCCTTGGCTCCTCACCCGAATGAACAGGGAAGGGACCACTCCCATGTCCTGTCAGGGTGCTGTTTGATCACAGCGGTAATTCGCTGGACAGGCTATCAGACAAGCTGCACAGGTTGGCCATAGGATATAATAACTGAGAAAATGAATCTCTGGAGCTAAGAGATGGTTCAAACCCACATCCTTGCAGCAGTGCACCTCAATTCTCTCCCTTGCCCACCAATTAGCTCTCTTCTCCTCAGCCCTGCTCCCAGGCTAACCAGCACTTGTGTGTCCCCAACTGCGTGTGGAGAGACTTGTCACTGGGAAAAAAAAGCCTTGAGAAGATCCTCCAAAGCCCCTGGGAACTGCTGCTGCATTCTGGCTTTGGCTGGTGCCGTTTCAGGGCAGGACACAAGTTTTCCTCTCTTTGTGCAGTTAGAATTCCTTGTGCTGTACAGGGAGCGCAGGGTGCTGAGGAATTCCAGCTGCCCCCTCTCCCACTGTCCCAAGCAGAAGCTGATGAGCTGGCACAAGGAGAAGCTCTAAGGAGCAGATCAGATGACTTTCAGTAGTTCTTGTTCTCATATTTAGCTCTTTTACCTCAGCTTTTACACTGACCAACTCCCATTTTTAAATGGTACATTTGTTTGTGAATGATATGCAAAATCTACCACATATTGCATGAATACCCCTGAAAGAAAGATCTTACATCAAGGCTCTTTTCTCTCTCCTTATCCCAAGCCTAATGCAGGTTCTGGCAGGGCAGAGCCACAGGATTTCCTGTGTTTCATTCAATTGTGTTGCAAACTGCTCAGACACCTTCTTTCCTTTTCTTCCCTCTCTGAAGAGTTTTAGCAAAGGCCCTATAGAGAATAAATTAAGTATAAAATTAAGTTTGGACTGCAGAATGTATGTTCTTGTACTTAGTACCAGGATGTTTGTGCTCTAAACAGATTATTTTTACAGTGTATTAAGGAAGGTTAAAGAAATATTTGTATACTTTTGATTTTAACAAGGGGAAGAAGAACTAAGATTGGTTTATAATAGAAGAATTACAGTACAGTTGTTATTCCCTAATTAATTCTGTCTGTGAGTAAATCAAAGCTCTAATTATAGACATGAAATATGCTCAATATTGTGGAGTATTTATGCAAAAACATTATTCCTGGCACTTATCAGATAAAATAAAATGGCTCACCAGAGCAGCAATTTTTAAGTGTCATCATTTTTTTGCCACTTCTTTATATCTCAATACATGGAAAGTGCCTGATGAGAGTACAGGTTCATTTTTTAAGTACTTTGTAAATCTCAACTGACAACTGGTTCAGTCTTCCTTTAAGAAACACCTGTCTTTATCTAACAAAAAAACCCCAACAATGTCCAAAATCCTTAAAATGGCATTTCTCTTGCTCTTATTAAACAATGCCCTTTAGTTCCACAGCTGTCAGCACACTTTAAAAAGTTACATCTGACCTTCTTCTCCATGTGCTGTCCCATGCACTGGCACAGTGTGCCCCATCATTGATATTTCCACTATATCAGTAATTAATAACTCCCTCCGAGTTCCAGTCCTGAAGGTTACTCCAAATAGGAAGGGTTGATTCTACCCTGCTCGACTGAGTGAGCTGAGGCTGCTCAGCTTTCTGCACAGGCAGACATTGCTGGCCAAACATCTCTCCAGAGATGGTGAAGAGGAAGGGGATTGGGATACAGCCTTCCCATTAGGGAATGCTCTGCTGGTATTCTGAGGGCACGACCCAAAGAGCAATTACACTTATTGTCAATAAAAGATCATATAATTGCCATCTGGCAGTGGTGCCTTTCAATTCAAAAGCTTTTGGGTGATGGCTTGGTGGTTCTTTCCAAGACAGATGACAGAGACATTCTAGTAGAATCAGACTGAGTCTCTAAATTGTTTACATTTTGGAGCTTTTTCCTTTATGCCTTGAAAATGCAAGAGAAAATTGAAACACCGGCCTTTAAATGTCAGTGGACCTACTTAATAACCTGTGCAGGTTAGTGTAGTTCCTTTGTTTCTTTAATTTATTTATTTTAAAGCTGGGCTATGACAGTTTATAAATAGAAAAGAAAGCCCAGTAAACTTCACAGTCACCAGCCATTATCCAGCCTAATTTTATTCCATGGAAATTCAGAGCCTGCAAAGACTACACAGGCTACTGACTGACATTCAGTACAATACAAAAATTGTGGCAACCATCTGATCAAACATCATAAAAACCTAGAAAAGAAGCACAGCACTAAAAAAAAAAAAGGTATTACCAAGATAACATAAAACCATTTTTTCAAAGGTTAATTAATATTTTCACTAGCTCTGCATCTTTCACAAAGGGTAATTAATATTTTCAGTAGATCTGCATTTTCTTCTAAAAGGGTGGAGACAACAAGTCTCTGCTAACCTTTAAGGTAATTCAAAGAAGATACATCACAGAGCACAACGATTTTGTGAAGCACAATAACTCCTGTTGCCCTAGGAGTATTTTAGGTTTTTGAATCTGGCTTCAACTTTAAACTCCACAGTATCAAAGGAAGCGTGATAATGATCACTTCACTTCTGTCCTTTGAAGTTTCTTCACCTCCTCTTGCTTTATACTCAGATCTCCCATTTATTTTGCACAAACACCTAGAAAACACATCTTATTAGTCTTTCTGATATTATTAGGGCTGACAAAATAACTCTCACAAATGAGTTCAAAGTAGCGGTGAATGTTGCAAAAATTACCATTTCTGGAACACTGTGAAAAGGGAAAACCACAGTAGAAATTATGTGTGTTCATCAACTGGAACACGTGAAAAGAAAAGAAAAAAAAAATCACTGTCAGCATGGAACTGCATTTATCTCATTTACCTGTTTCAGCCAAAGGCACAGGGCAAGCCTCTGGCAGGCTGGGAAATGAAAGTACAACCCCTGTGCTAGAAATTCGGTAATTATAACTTCTGGGATCAGTGCAGGAATCAGAGCAAGAGAAATCTAAATTTTGCTAGCTTGAAATATAACCCTGAATGATCTTTGTCAGCCTTTAAAACCGGACAAATTTCTCCCTTTTTGCTGCCAGTCCTGTGGATGGAAGGGGAGGGACAAACGGAACGTACACAAACCCGCAGAACTCACTGTCCCTGGCAGACAACGCCAGGCTGACATGGGCACCCCCTTACACACCCTGGAAGCAGAAATGTAGCAAAATAACTGCATTACAGTGGTGAGAAAATGAGCTCTGCACCCTGCCGGCGTTGGCAGATCCCAGAGGATGGAGATGCTCTGGGGAAAGGGGGAGAGTAAAACAAAGTCCCAGCTGCTTCACCCTCTGCAACGGGGTCACGCAGCAAAACAAATTAAAAGACTAATGTTCCTGGTTTGCACTGCCATCCTCCTGCACAGCAAAGAAAACAAGGATCGTGTGTCAGTCATTAAACCTTACGGCAACTTCACCAGCGAAAAAGCTGCTGGGCATCCAGGGTATTAAGCTTAATGCAGACAATGTACAGCTGCAGATCAAAACCTTCTTTTTCAGGCCACTCGTCTCCTTTCACAACAATGCAAAGAATCCAGGTCAGAAAAGAGAGTGAACAGAATCCTTTTAGGAATATTTCAAGAAAATTGGGCTACCTAGCTGAGGTATGTAAATTTAGATTCCTTCTGATGACTTCAGGGTGTTACTTTAAGCCCAGTGAGAGAAACAAGCACAAAGTGACAGTGAATCAACTTTATAAATTGCATTTATTTATTTATGCAGCCCATATATTTAGCTTTCCTAAGACAATTAAATCAAGAATGCTAATGAACACAGGGAATACCCTGAGTTAGTCTTCTGAACATATTTTCAAAGTTCAATTTTCTTCCAGTATAAAAATTCTTCTTTATAGCATAAATGCTATTAATTATGACAAAAACAAGGGAAACAAATCACCTTTAAATGTGCAAACAATCGTAATAACATAACAAGTGGTCATAAGTAATGTCTATCTTCTGATACAATTGTGTTCATGACATGCATTAAAAATGATATTAACATAAATTTGCAATTTAGACAATTTATTCTTCAATAGTGTGAGGCTGAAGCATTTTGACTTTTTAGAAAAGTGGACTCCAAGTACTTTTCCTGGCTTCATAACTACTAACTGAAAAAGCTGATGTTTCCAAAGTGAATAATGAGGAGATGGGTCTGGCAAATAGGGATGGAAACAAAGATTTAAAGGCAAGTATTTGGGAACTGATATGGGAGGTTTAATCAAAAGGCTGCTATGTCAGACATAGTTAGAAAATAATAGAGTTGGCACCTGGACAACTTCTGAAACTTCATTTGCAGCTTCCCTGTGCCTGTAAACAGCGCAGCACTGGGGTGAAACTCCAGGGGTGATTCTTCCACGAGCTCATTTTCTATTCTTATAACAATGCACCTTAATTCCATTTTGATGAGTATTCTTGCCAGCAACACATTCTCATTTTCCTAAACCCCTATCTGGGGACTTTGCAGAGCTGGCAGTGCTGTTTTAGGGCCAATTTCTTGCTACCTATTCCCATCCACAAAACCTTGCCAAGATACACAGTTCATACTATGGCGCTGTCCTGACTGAGTCTAAATTAATTCTTTCTATTTGAGTTTTGCTGCTACAGCTTCAAATTTTAGTAACTACCTCCCCAAGGAACTTCATTTTATCATCCGTTCTATTAAGGGGACAAAATTAGCTTTACTTACTGGTAAATGCTGATTAAAGCTTCTAAGCTCGAAAAGTAAGAAAGGTTATGGATTTTTAGATCATGAACTTCTATACTTATGTGCTATATTAACTCCAAAAAAGTTACAGTGCTTGTAAGACTAAAAAAGAAAAATTAAAATTTTGTATTAAATGTGCAAACAATCGTCAGTTCTACAAATGCTTCGTTCTACCAATGCTTTGTGGCAGCATTTTTAATATACCTTGAGTTCTTTGTCCTTCTGTAGCACATAATTCTGTTCTTCGCACCTCTCTTCTCCACATTCTTACTTCCTGCTACTCTTCTCATGCTAGACTTAATATTCTGATACTTCTTTGTCCTCAGAGTCCTCTTCCCAATCACTATTTAATTTCTGGTTTTACTTCTATGCCTTTCTGTCAAGAATTACATTTCTGTTCTTCCTTGCAATGCCTCCTGCCTGCTTCCAATTCCACTAATATTCATTTCTGCAACAACACTATGCCAGCAATCCAGAGAGTGATTACGTTATCCACTGACTAGTATAACACTTCCCCAGCTTTTGCCTTCAGGGACAATCAAGGCTTGGTCAGACCCACATTTGTGACTTCCAAGTCTGTGAAAGATCTAAGAAAAAAAAGCAACATAATAAATCCTTAATAAAAAGTTATAACAAAAGGTGCATCCTCCTCCAACAGCTCCCATTTTCAAGAACGTATAGATATTGCTATTTTGAATTTCCCTAAACTCAGCCAAAGGCAGGTGAGACATGTCAGCTGAAAAGATTGCTCTCATCACTTCCCTGAGGGATCAAAAGCAAGAGGTCACCCAGAATTTACTCCTAAGGTCGGTGTCCATGTGGCAAACAGAAAGATGCCACCCGTGTAGGAGTAACCGGTCGGAGCATGTACTAAGGGTAATAAAAACTTGGTGAAAGGACTCCCAGGGAGCCAGGACAGAGAGCCAGGAGCTGCTCAGGGTGCCTTCCCTGCCAGAACCATCTGTGCCGGCCATGATGCAGACGGGAACGCGGTCTCGCAGAAAAGGTTGGGTAAAAGATTAGGTACAATGCATTTCGTCAGAGATAATGAGGAGCCAGCAATGAAAGACCCCATAGAAAGAAACAGGAGCAAACAGAGGGGTGGTTTATTCTCATCCTTTTCACATCTGACGTGGTAGTGCCAGTTATTCTCACAGAGGAGTTCCCCAGCGCAGTGACTGCAGGAACACGAGGGTAACACTGGCAACATCCAAACCCCGGGCAATAGAAATAAAAATGCATTTCCTAGCACACTGTTTTATCAAGGACATCTTCCATATCAGAGGCTGTTGAGGTTGCCCTGAGAGGCCTGACAGCAAGGGCATGTTCTGAGCAGCTGTGGGTGTGAAGGCAATGGGTGCACATGGTTTGGTCTTCCCAGCAATCTCCTTCTTCCCGTGCCTTCTACTCCTCAAATTTGCTACTCATCTCCAAGAGTTTTGCCTGTAGCAGTATGATTTTCCAGAGTTCCCATCGCGAATATTACTCATGAGGCCTTTTTAAAAAATGAAAAATTGAGCATATAAACATAGAACAGCTAAAGAGCAATGCTTTGTTTTCCTTGATAGTTTCAGAACATTGATATTAAAAAATAAGTTTCATTTTCCAGAGTTTAGCTGCATAAAACACCATAAAACTGTCTAGAATTTCCCTCTGCTAATCCTTTTACCTAATTTTACTGGGGTTTTAAATCTTTATTAAACTCTGATTTTCAATACATTTCATACTCTGATGTTAATTTTTTTTCCCAATTATTTAACAGGCAACATCTGTGTTCAGTAAATTGAAATTCTCTAAACATTGTTACTTTGTATTAATAAGCAAACATTTCTTGGCCCTGATGTTTAAGTCATTGGGTTTTATTAGTATATTTCCAGGAAAATATTTAATTTGTATGTATTAAGCACACCAGCCACATGGCCTCACACTCAGGATGTGTTTCATTAAGCATAATCCCCAGTAATGAATCTTTTTAAATCTCTCATACAAAACACTCCTCCCCATTTTCATTCCACCCCAGATACTTCTAGAGAAAGTTAATCAAATTTATTAAGAAGGAAGCCAAAAAAAAAATAATAAAAAAAAAAATCCCACTGTGGTATGAGATATCAATCCTTGCTGTATACAGATTTCTTCTCATCTCATGTGTTGCCATTATTCCTCCAGAAAGATTTCAGGAATGAAGGGGACTAAAGGAAAGTTCTCTTCCTCAGCTTCAATAGCTGTCAATTGCTGTAGCATTTGCTAACAGACCTGAGACTCTGGTGTGAAGTTCCCTTTCTCAAGGGACCAACTCAATCTCCAGACTATTAATTATCTCTTTATGTCCTACATGCTCTGCAGCTACAAAGGAGGAACAATCATAAGATAATAAGAAAATGATTTTTTGGGGGAACTTTAAATTCTTACTAAGGCACACGTATTATAATAAAGGAAATTAATCATTTATTTATTTACAGCACATGTTTAGCATTTCCATGAGTTTGTGTATCAAGTCTTGATTGCAGGATTATCAGAGTCTGTTTATAGATAATCTGTTTTTAATGAACGTGTGCTTGCCAGCCTGGTGTTCCCATTTCCAACTATTTTACTTCATTAGCAATATTTTAACCTTACTCTGTGCCAAACTGGAAAAAAAAAAGGCTCATAAAGCCAAAGAAAAGTAGTAAAAGTATTTTGCAAGTCCTAATATAAAGCTTTAATTAAGGAAAGCATTTAAGCATGTGCCTGATTTTATGCCAAGGCTTAAGCACATGTGAAATTAGTCTTAAACGTTATGTTGAATTGGACTCCATGTATCATTAACAGTTTGAATTGAATTGCAACAAAACAGTCATCTATGTTTTATGGCTTTTGTCCTCAACAAGACATCGATTCCAAAACCAGGGACACACTGCAGCTACAACCAGTCTAAAGAGTCAAGGCAAACCATCAGAGTAATAAAAATCCTGCTCGTGCCCACTCATGGGACACCTGGTGCAGAATTCTCTGCAATGAAAGGCCATTAAAGGGAGCATTTCTCAGGGAATTCTTGAAGGCTACAGTGAGATAAATTCTGAATAGAATCTGAAAAGCTTTTGGTGCTACTTCAACAGTGCAAAGCAAAAAGAGATATTGGATAGTTTTCTGCTCATCTGTCATTCTGGAACCAAACCTGCGCCAGCCAAACTCCCAAAAATGTTTAACTCTCCCTGTGACTATTGAAACCAGGGCAATCACATCAGTCATTGTCAAATGTCTAGCAATATTTCAAGACACAAATTCATGTGAATGGATTAAAACATTCAACAGATTTTTGCCTTCATACAAATTAGCAAGTACACTTATTAATTCACAGAGAGGCACTTAGGTTTAAGTAGCATATGAGTGTGCCAAAATATGGCGGATCTGATGACCTTACCTATGATTAAAATTATGAGTTACAGTTTTTTGTACTCATCATTTTAAATTATAAATCTTTTTATCACTTTGTTACAAGGACAAGAGGTCAGTTTATATACTCAGGGCCAGAACAGTATTATCGCATCCAGGGAATGAAGCAGACACAAGGTAAAGAAACTTTAAAAAGTGTGAATATTAAGTTAGACAAGTAAACTACTTATAGTGAACTGTGTCTGGTAATTCATACGTGTGCATATTTCCTACTGTAGAGCAATTAAGCTTCACCAGTTTCCATGTTCCCCCCAGCAGAAAGTAAAGTAAAACTCTTATTAAATTGACTATATCACTCTGTCTATTAAATATGGTAGAACATGATCGTATTTGCCCAGATGCAATTCTCCAGCATCTTGTTTCAACTAAGAGCCTCTGGATGAGTATCTTTGTGTAAATCACCCCAGTTTCACATGCTGCTTTAGCTGCACTGCAAGAGCTGCTGCTAAAACAATGTGCAAGCCAAGAAGCAGCTGACAAAGCCTGGTTTAATTTGAGAATGCTTTAGGAGGCATCACCAGCAGTGCTGCTGTACAGCCCTTGTGCGGCACAGTCCAGAAGAGAGGTCCCTCTCAAAATAACATTTAACGGTGTCAGTCATTCACCTCACTGCAATGTTAATGACTGCTACCTTTGAGGAAAAACAGAATCAGTTTTGGATGGTTTGGAGTATTTTTCCTTGAAATAAAAGCAAATGTAATGTATAAAAAACCTGCTGGTTGCCTCAGTCTCTCGCCTGTGTCAGTGAGACAGCCACCTCAGCTGGCCAGGGAGTCCTGCGGAGAGGGCAGGGGAACAGCAGCCTCCAAAAGCTGCTGGAAGGGGTGCCCAGGGAACGGAGTCAGTGACACTCCAGGACAGGGAAGCCTCCCTCAGCACAGCCTGTTCTGTAAGGCATAACATCAGCAGCTGCAAATCACTCAAGCAGCAGAAGCCAAAGCTTCAAGTTTGGAAGCATGAGGGAAGTTCCAAGAAGACAAAATCTGGTGGGGGACAACCAGCCTATGAAGAGGGTAGAGTAAAGCAGTGTAAGGAAGGAATCTAGCAATAAATTATTTTTCATGTGTAAAAACTCCTCAAAATTTTTCACTTTTGGGTGAAGTAAGACCAAATGAGAAGACCAAATGCATTCAGAAGTATTTTCAATAATCTTTTTTTCTTAAGAAAGTTCTAAATACTTGAAATCTATCTATATTTAAAACATTTTTTTAAAAACAAACCCGTACATTCCATTTCTTACTAAGAGACCGCAATGCAAGGGATGAGGGCCCTGCAATGTGATGCATGTGCTTTGTTCTGGCAGCCTGCACAGGAATGAGGCACCCACGAGGGCAGCAAGCCCCTGCAGAGCTCCCAGGGCCCAGCAGGGCTGGGAGCAGTGCCCTGGGCAGGTCACACAGCCTGGGCCCCTGCGCAGGGAGCTCAGCACCCTGCAGAGCTGCCACCAGCACTGGCGCTGCAAGCGCCTGTGCTCTCCTTTGCCAGCACTTCTCAGCTCTGGCTTGGGGTGGAGCATCCAGAATGTGCGAGAACCCTTCAAATGCCTTATCCTTTTTCCCCTGTTGGAAAAACAACAATAAATGGTATCTATCCATTAATTTTCAATTACAGTGGGGTTTTTGTGGTCAGTATTTGATTACTTCCAATGTCTTGTGCCTTGTGTCTTCCAGGCACATTTTTCAGTCTGGTTCTCAGGACAACCAAAGAAACTGGGAATTTTTTGATGGGTAGCAAATGCAAAAATAAAAATGATCTCAGATAAAATCCAACTGAGGTAAGCAAATTAACCAGTCTTTAACTTTCAGTGGACACTATTCTCCTTAGTGATAAGAAAGGTTCTTACTTAATGAGCAACATACATCTCTTTCAGTAGGGAAAGAAGAATAATGCATGCAGTTGCATTAGTGAGTAACTAAAATGCTTTTTGCAATCCAATTGCCTTTTAATTTACCTTACAAATAGTATATCCTCAGATTAGAATACCAAATTCTTTCATTTATTTACCCTTTAAGTCAAATGTATTAATATTTATCACGAAACTGAAACTTCACAAGAAATAAATTCTGTTAAGACCTTCATTTAACAAAACAGTAATTATTGCATTTAATCACTCACAGTTGTGAAGAAAAGCATCTAAGCTAAAGTTGATTTCAGTTTTGTAGTCACTGTTGATGCTTAAGAAACTATCAAGCCATGGGTTTATCCCACCTACTCAAGTTACTTCCCACATCATTCAATGTGGTGAAAGACCCAGCTGTGTCCTACAGAGGAAAGAACCTCCAGGTGAATGTCTTCCCTTCAGGACCATCAGGACAGAAATTTCTAGCACCTTCATTGCTAAAATATTTTAGGATACCACAATGAATATAAATTCAAGACCAACATAACAGCTTAAAAACTACTTGCAGATTACAGTTTTATTTAATATTAATTTCCATATAAAATCCGTTTGTTTAAATGTTCCTAAATTTTTCATACATTTTGCAATCTGCTACATTATTTTTACCATAAAATTTGCATTCTGTTTGCCATGGCGCACACAGGACCTGGAAAATCATTAGTGATGTTTGAAGCTGCAAATGATAATGAGGGTCCTACAGCTTGGTAGGTGAGCACAGGCTGCATATCTAACAGCTGCTAACAACCAACCTGGAGCTGGGGAGATCAACAGGGATGCATTACTGTGAGAGGAGAAGGCAGAATGACCAACTGCTGGAGTTAGAAAGAAATTGCAGTCAAAGCCAAGCGATTTGGTAAGGCTTCATCACAGCCCCGTGTTCCCTGGGAGCACACAGCGTAGCTGGACGTGTGGCTCGCCCCACTTCTGCTCCTGCCACCTGCAGGGACATCAGCAGTGCCACTGGCGTGTCAGTGTCAGTGCAGTCCTGCTGCAGACACAGCCATGGCTCTGCTGGTGGTTTCTCTGGCACAGCTGAGCCTTTACTGGTGTGATACTGAGAGCTACCACAAGCTAATGGGAGATGTGCTTTAACATTCAAGGAAGAATTAGCAGATAGATTCTCAGTCAAGTTGGTTTTGAAGGCAAGTATAACTGCCATAAAATCCAGTTCATTTATGGGATCATGACAAGATTCTCATTCCAATCTAACCAACCATCCAGTATATAAACCCTTCCAAGCTTAGCATTGGCATAGACAGACAGTTCATTAACAGGAGCTACTGGAGCAGATCTTCCCCAATCACATTGGGAAGCCACCCCTCATTAGTTTCATAATTACACTGTATATGTCCCACACATCACATATCATGTTTTTGAGCTATTAAAATATAGCTTTCATTTTCTGAAAGGCTAACCACATTAAATCACAGAAGCCAGGAGTAGCATTCTCTTAAACAAATCATAACTCAGGGCAGACATTCAAACTGACTTTTATTCTGAATGACACAATCTAGGAAAGTGCAGTATTGCTGATCTTCAGAAGCTGCTTGTTTTTCAGAGATCAGACTTTAATTATGAAGAAAATGACAGTTGTGATGAATAGACTGGTAAATGAAATAACTTTTTGGTTTGCATATGGTATTCTTGGCTCCATTCTTCTCTTTATCCCTTGAGAACAGCCAGAATTGCATTTTAAACTAGTCACTTAGACTTTCTATGACCAATGGATATGCTGAGAGTGATTCATAGACAAAAGGTATTAATGATGCAAGTCTGTCAGGACCCTGTATATACTAAATTCCTTCAATCAGAAGCCACAGAATTTTGTATGGAAGTCCTGTTAACCTAGATACATGCACATTTTTTCACAAAAAAAAAAAAAACCAAGCAAACATGCAGGGACAAAATGTGGGCAGCTCTTCTAATGAAATGTCCTCCACAGATCCAACAGACGCCTAGACTGAGACAGGCCCAGCTACAGCATTCAGAATCCAGCACCCATTCTCTCTGACAGCTTCTTTTCCCCAGTAACTCAGAAACACTTCAGTTTTCAAAGTACTTCATCCTTTCCATCATATTACTCATGGATACTGTAGGCACAGTTTTTTACCTACTTGTGCTTTGTAGTCATTACTAAAACCATACAAACACCAACAGCAGCCATGCAAGAAGGCTTCTACCTTCTTCAAGTGTTGGAAATCAGACATGAACAGGAAGGAATGGCACTGAGACTGTCCCAACACAATCCAGCAGAGGAACCAAGCAAGGAAAACATGGTTTTATGTAGTTACTTCTGAGTATATCTGAGGCCACTAAGCGCATAGTGAATAATTACTGTAAATGGTAGATGTTTACATGGCTTTTCTGACAGGTTATTCTATCTGAAGAAAACATAATTCCAAATATTTAGCTAAGCCATGAAACATATGCACTCAGTTTCTACTGTAGACTGCAATTAAAATTGTACAAATAGGAATGCCTGTATTTAGAAAATTTGGGATTTTAAAAAAAACCCACTTTTTCTTATCATCAGACACTTATACATTTAAATTTGAACCCTTCTCAGTCAGACACAAACCTCACACACTGCGGGAGTGTTGGTGTGCCCATCTCTGTTCCTGCCCAGGCTGCTGCAGCCCCTCCCAGCAGGACCCTGTGCCTGGGGCTGCCTGCCCGTTGTGTCTGCTCCCCAGGCAGAGCCGTGCAGCGCTCAGTACATCCTGCAGCAGCGCTGTGTGAATGGCGCATCACAGAGTGACACCGTAACCACTCCAGAGCAGAAGTTACTGCATCCCAAGTTCACAATTTCATGGGCCTGAATGAGACAAGACCATTATACATGAATACTTGGGCTTTTAAGAGCGCTTCAATGTTCTCTAGAAATCCAAAGATGAGAATCTTAATTGCAAATGCCAGACACATTTCCTCTTTCAAAGTAAAAACATCACCTTTATCTCTTTTTCCCTTTACCTTTCCCAAAATACAGGTGTACGCAGACTTATTTGAAACTAAAAACTATTAATACTTAAAACAGTTTATATGCAAATATTTCAGGTAGGTTTTGTTTCCTTGACTTCCCATCTTGTTTAATCCAAGCTCACACTCCCTAGACTCCCTCATAAAATTTTTAAAAAAATCAAATTTACTTTAAAAATGCTACATTTATCATGTTCCTCCTACCTTTTTATTTTCCTCTATAATTATACTCTGATAATACTTAGGGACTACCCTGCAATATGAAAGACTTCCCTTTCAGAAGAACAATGAGAAGGAGTTATTGAATCCCGTACTACTCCACAGCTGTAAAATGTCATCAGCAATTCCTATAAGATCACCAGCTGTTGAAAATGACTTGACTTTCTACACTGACCTTTAACATTTGCAGTTTGCAAGAGGAACTCTGTACTTTTACATCTGCTTAGAGCATATCACAGTGAAAATGAGACTAAGGCTAAAAATTACCTTGAAGGAACCTACACGTGTGCGTGCACCTGTCGATGTGCCAATAAGCACCTGTCTGTTCATGATACTCATTCAAGCCTGCCAGTGAATACCTCGCTATCTCTTCTTAGATTTTAATTAAATGTTAAGCCCAGGAGAAGCTCCATCGCACTTAAGCAGTATGTGACACCACCTATGACCCTGTTTCCTAACAAAGGCTGTCATGGGGACAGTGTAAGGGTTGGTGGTACCTGGTCATGAACTCGGTACAAATGACAACAGGATGTACGAAGGATACAAACGAAAAGTGAGAAGGCAGAAACTGCTCTTGTGCACAGGCTGTTTGCAGCCAGCCTTCCCCAGTTGTACAGACCACCCTGCAGAGCACCCTGCTCCCTCCACAGTCACGGAGCAGTCGAGTTCCTCGCTGCCTCAGCTGCTCCTGGACCTGAAGTTCTGCTTCAGCTCAAAGCTGCAGACAATTAGTACCTTGTCTTCCCCAATTTGTTTGTTTGCTTGCTGAAAATAAGGGAAACTTGGACAACTTTTTAATGAATTTCCCATAAAAAGAAAACAGATCTTGATGCCTAGAGAGGTCTCATAAAAGCAAACAATGAAAAGATGCCAGCACTGTGGGGATACTTGATCTATAAATGAAAGTTGTTCTAATAGCTCACATATAAGGTGTAGGAAAAAAAACCCTTCTGCAGGGGGTTTGAAAAAATATTTTGTTAAAATCCTCTGTCTCTATGCTAAAAAAAAAAAAAAAAAGCCACAGCAGTGTATATGAGCTACGAGTTACCTCATTGTACATAAGGATAGGGAAAGAGTAAAATGCAAAGATAATTTGAGGTAATTTTTATTGCAGCCTCTTATTTTTAAATAATTAAGGTATTTGCTGTATGTATTGTCTACTCCTGAAATGTGCTGAGCATAAAATTTCTTCTTGCTTTTAATGGGATCCTTTTAATCCTCACAGAATGAGTGATTTCTTTCCTATCAGAGATAAGTGTCACAGAATGGAGGAGAACTTGCCAATCTCTACTAGCATCTTGTGATGTCGCTTTGAGAATACCAAATGTGGATCCACAAAGTGAAGATTATTTTGTAATGGGATACTTGTAACAAAATATATTAGATCTGAGAAAGACAATGCAGCAGCCCAGAGTTGCCAGGAGAAAATGCTGGTCTCAAAACAATACAAGACAAGGAATAATAATAAATTCTTGCCAATCAGGCAGTATCAAACTCCACCCTTTGTAACAGAAAAGATCATCCTTTTCTCCAGGTTTGCCTAGACAGTGTTAAGAAAAAATGCAGATGAAACTTAGCAGCAAGAAACCTTTCTACACACAACCCATCCAAGAGATTATACAACAGCCTTTTAAACAATGAAATAAGGGTGCTAGGTTAAACTTTTTTTGGTGTTAGTGATAGTAACTGTTGATACCCAAGATAAGAAATTAAACAAAATACAACTACAAAAAGCAGTAACCCAACAGTTAAACATTATTTAACAGCAATTAGATAAATCCTAACTTTCCTTCCTGAATGAAAAAAAAAAAGTAGAATTTAGTTGACTATTGAAATTAAAAATATATTCTGTTTCTTTACTTTATCCCTTTCATTAAATAGATTATAAATATTTTATATATCTATAATGTAGAGAAGCCACATAATAGTTTTCTCACACTTAGAAGTAAAACAATTTTCTCAGGATTTTCCACATTTTTCTGGCTTTCCTATACTTCATCCTTATTTTGAATTATGGCAGATTTTGCTCTACACAAATTTAGACCTAACCATTCTTTAATTAACCTGTGTTGTCAGCCTGTTGGGAGTCATTTTGTCTGAACATCTGGACCAACCACACGTTTCCTACTGAAAATAAATCATCATTTATGGGTATTAACATACTCAGCATCAGAGGACTGATGGACTATGTATGTTTAATGCATTATGATAAAATATTATATAAAACTTGTGTTTGGAAAGTTTATGGAATACACTGAAAATGGGCAACTTGTCTGGGTCTGGTAAAAGGTAGTTTGTAGTTCCAAAACTCAGCTGATCTGCACCTACTAAAAGTTTAACTACTATAACAGTGCCATCTGTATTCAATCAATCTACTTAATTATTATTTAACACCCCAATTTATCAAAATAAATATTTTTTTTAAAAAATGTATGCCTTTTTGACTAGAGGAACTTTTTAATTATTTTATTCTAGAAATTAAAGACAGTATAGGTCTTCTTTTGATGGGTGACTGTGATCTCAAGTGAGCCTTCAGGCCCTGTAGTGTCTTGTGCTCACATCCCTCCCTGAAGTATTTTCCTACATGAGATTGGGAATGGGTGCTGTGGAAATCCACTGTTCTGATTCTGTGTCACCTGAACATTCAGGCTTACTTTCAGTAACACACGGGAGTCCCTCCTTTCTGTTAGGTATTCAATGTTCCTGTAGGGACCTTATCTTTTTATTCATAATATACATATTTGGTAACAGTAACTAATTAACAGGGAGTTAATCAGTTACAAAACAATCTTAATGTAAGTATTCTTACCCTGCACAGAATAAAGGAAAATAGAAACAGGTAATTTGCAAATCTTTTTTCTAAAGTATCACAAATGCAGAGATGGTGATAAACAAGAATATAAAGCTTTATCTAATTTTGGTCTTAAAGGCAGACAGCAGCCAAGTAAACTGGAAGAACTAAATGAGAAAAGTTCTGTGAATCCTTGTGCAGCATGAACACTTCTCACCACCTTCTTATGTTCCCAAATCATAGTGAAGCTTTTCTATCACCCACCGATGATGTTCTTATACCTTACTTTATCCCTTTCATTAGATTACAAATATTTTATATCTCTGAAGCTTTTCTATCACCCACCAATGATGTTCCTATACCTTACTCATTGCTATCGTGTCTACACATTGATCAAGTTTAATCTTTTTTTAGGTGGTGAGCTTAACTAAAAAATATGGTCTAGAATGGACTGAAGTTCTTACCAAACAAAAATTCCAGGATTTCATTGGCTATACCTACTAGGAACTGTAACAGTAAAACTGGTCTAAATCTTATCTATCAGTCTGTACAGCAAGTTCTATTTCACAGCATTAGTGGTGGGGTTCAAAGCCTCACCTCCTTGAAGTCTATGATTGCATGAAAAGAGAACTTTAGGAAATAAAAATATTCCTGGTGGAAGATGTTATGGAGAAATACTCAAAAGCCAAATAACAAAAAACAAAACGACATGGGGAACCATCCAAATTTCAGTATTTTTAAATAAAAATCTTCTGTGTACCAGCCCAAGCTCTTGATTTTTGTGTGCCTGACTAATGCTTTTTAATGTCTGGCACTGATTATGTCTAACACATACCACAACCCTCGCTGCACCTACATCTCTGGGGCTATCAGAGGGTGCAGAATGAATACTTCACAACAGTGTGCATCATGCACTGCAGATCCACCTCATTAACTGGATAATAAAAGGCAATTAGAACATCACTGAATGCACTCAGAGCTAACATGTTCTATCTCCTTGCTTAGTGAACTGTTGGAATGGCAAGAGACTAAAGTTAGAGGGAGAGAACTGGGCTTTTATTGAATACAGCTTTTCAAGGCAAATTCAGAAATGACTTGGAATACACAATATCACTGAGCTTTTCACCTTTTTCCATCCACTTCAGTGCATACTTTGCCCAGTGTGGGGACGGTCAGGTATGGTCAGACAAGCTGCTCTCACAGCATCTCCCCGAGGCCAGGGAGCATCACCTTGTCTTTCCCCCATAAATAATGCCACCATGAGCAGCCTGCAGCCAAAACCGCAGGCTAACCTGGTCCTAACTCTTAGCCTGCTTCTGGTTCAGAGCAGACATACGCTGCAGGAGGACTTAGATGTTTTGAAAGTATGAATCTGCATCACCCACAGCATTTTTAGTTCTGACTCAGGCACTCTGTACTCAGATCTAGCACTACCACTTGGTGTAGTGCTAAACCCAGCTGTCTAAGCTAAGCTTACCAGCTAGGCCCTCTCTAGCTACCTCCAGCCACTGCAGAGTCTATTCCCAGGTCTCTTCATACCATGGATCTTAGACTTACAAAGCTTTTAGGCTTTTAGAGGTGCATGTCTCTCTCCACGGACTGAAGAGGAGAAACTGCAGGGCCAACTTGCAGTAATAGCCAATGTAGGGAGCATAAATTCCATTCTTCATGCCTAAACTGAATCATTGCATTCCAAAACATCAAAATACTGGAAACAAGAAAGCAATTCCAAGAAAACTTTAAATGAAATATACTGCATTAGAGAAAAATTTAAATGCAACCTGTGAGTTTAGACTTTCCTGAATTTGATGCTTCAGGCAAGCCATATGCACTGAAAATCCTTTGTCTTTACAAAAACAATTATCAGCATTGGTGACTGCAGCAGAGTTTGCCCTTTCCTAGATATTTGTAATAATTATGCTCTGAAGGTGCTGAATTAATCTATTCTGTGAAATATATATCAGTTAATTAAAAGGTATTTTTCTTCAAGAAAGAATATAATTCATGATGAAATAGGAGATTAATGCTTCCTAAGTCAGAAATCCTTTGGGTGAAAATAAAATAGGTTTTGGAATAGACATGCTTTCCAATTGACCTTAGTGTTTAAATATTCCTGAAAGGCATCAGGTCTGAACTGAAGGAGTGCAGAACATGGTATGGAGCTTTTATTATTGTCCTTTGTGTAACTTTGAAGCAATAGAGCAGGCAAACACATGATACTGTACACCTGAAGGATGAGCTGCAACCCTCCAAACATCACACAATACCAGGCACAGTGCCTGCAGTGCCACAAACAGAGCCACAGAGACAGATGAGAGTGGTCTGTATGTCACAGAAGCAGTGGATCAGGAAACTTAGATATTCACTATCTCAATAAAAAGTCTGGATCAGATATATCAAGGGCTTCTTAACTCTTTACCTATACATAAGCAGTTTATTTGGCTATGAAAGTAAACAAATGTATTTTTCTGTATAAATGCAGGAGAAAAACCTCCAGACTTGGGCTGTATAGGAAAAAAAATAAAAGTATTCTCAAGATGTCCAATATAGAACTTATAGTGACAGGAATTAATAAGTGTCAGTTCACTAACAAAGCACCTCATCACTGTGAAAAATGCCAGTGACAAACGGTAGTATAACTCATGGAGGTGGGACAAAGGTGGCGAACATGAGGAATGTGCATTTCCTCAGAGGCTGCAACATCAGGCACTACTCCTGCCATGAGTGAGGAAGACAAGAGAGAACAAAAACCCCCTCATTCTCTCTTAGGCAAAAGGGCCTCTTGGCTGGTGCAGGGCTGACAAAAGTGTTCTGAGTAGCTCATTTCCCCATTCAAGGCACAAAAACTACTTGGATACACACACTTCTCTGTACTGTGCTGAGAGACCACAGAGCAGGCTGACAAAAAAGGAAATTTGAAGGAAATTTGATCACATCTGGTACAAACCACAGGTCTCTGTATGGCCCCATAAAATTTTGGGCCAAGCAGTAAGCCGGCATGAGCTGTCACTGTTCTGGAGCTTTCTGGCTAGGGAGAGAAGAGGGCTTTGGAGTGGATAAGAGTTTTGCTTGCTGTGCAAATGTGGTTATGCCAAGACATGATTAGGATTTGTGCTGGCCTAGCTCTGTCCATCAGGACACCCAGCAGACAAGCTCCAGGAATAACCATGAACCAAAAATCCCTCCTGCAGGCACAGTTCCTCAGCAAACTGGCATTTCCCACAGACTGGTCTGATTCACTTCTTGGACATGATTTTTACTGTAATGGCATGAGCACAGCTCCCTGCATCAGGACATTCCTTCTGGGATCACCTTCTGGGGCCACGTGAAAGTCAGACCTGAGAGTTTTGGAGCCGTTAAGGTACATTCAAGCTTCCTCAACCCCCCTCTATCAATGCCCTACAGAAAGGAAGTTGCTCAGAAGAGACTCGAAGTGTTATGATGTGTAAATGCACTTCTGGTTGCCATCCCAGGATCCTCATTCACCCCCTGTTCTCCTCAGCCTCAAGTCTCCTTCCTGCCCACAGGTCATCCAGCCCGGTGGTGCAGCCCAGAGAGCAGCAGCAGCCCTGTGGCAAACATGCAGACAGCATCAGCATCCCCATACAGGTATTGTTGGCTCTCCAGGTCCTCTACAGGTGCTCTCCTTCAATGCTGCTGGAGCCACACTGATGTGTTTCACTCCAGGGATCTAACTGAAGATTTTGTTGGCTGTACCCCAAAGTTATCTCCTGCCCAGAGGTCTAGAATTGTGAGGAAAAACCATCAGACACATTCAAGCTTTTTATCCTTTGACTATTCTCTTTTCTTCCCCTGTTTTGGGACAAGTAAAAATTCTGAGGCTGTAGAATTTAGGCAATAACCTAATAAGAAACTATAGTAGATATTTATTTTCAGTTAATCGGATTTAACATTTCTCCCAGAAATGCAGAGTCACATGTTCCTCCCTACAAAACAACACTACATTTACTATGTGAAAAGTCAAGTGAAAAAGTTCTAAAGGGAGTCTTTGGCTTCCTACAAGTCTGGAAACTCACTTTTTCATGCAAACTCTTATTTTCTACATGCAGTAGCCACATCTTCTCAGTATCAAAACAATCCAAATGAAAAAAAAAGTAGCAAAAATCCAGACAAGCAATGAGATTTGTTCATTTGTTCCTCGGAATCTTTCAATAAGTCAGTACTGGATAAAAGCCAAGACCACATGCGCTGGTCTTAGTTCCACTTTGATTAGAAGTAATACGATAAAATTTAATAAAAACTACAGTAAATGTCATCGAAAGTCCTTATTCTGTTAGCACTGAAAATCTTGTATGTATGAAATAACTAGAAAGAGTAACTATGTGGTAAAGGACTGGTAACAGGAGAAATGGAAAATAGGTTACAGGTCAGCAGCAAGTATTTGAAAAGTGTTTGAGAAAAGGCTTATTTATGTATTTACTAGAAAATGTTACATTTAAATTTAATGTTGTGTCATTAGAGCAGGTTTTATTAACCATCATCCTCCAGTTTTCTTAGCTCTCTCCTCCTATATGAGTGATTTGTTTAGACTATTCTTTATGTTAAACACTGAGTTCCAAAAGTGATCTATTACACAGGATTAAACACAGAGCCAAAAAAAATTATCATCTTTTAAACTTCATAAAGATGAAACCTTTGCCAATATATTTTCTGTTAGTCTCTGTCTCCAAATACCAGCCAGTGTCAAGGATGCAGAGAAGACTGGTTCTAACTCTGCCCAAAAATGTGCTTTGTTATTATCTGACCTGCCAGGTACCAGCAGGTCAAATAATCAGCAGTGTTGCTATTTACACAATACTAAATTATAACCAAGTCTTGTTCTGATTCACACAATTGGGCACAGACTATATTTGTAATATTATCATCCTGTTACGATGCTTTTACTGATCTGCATGTTGACAACTCACTTGACCATAACAAAAAAAAAAAAAAAAAAAAAAAAAAAAAAAAAAAAAAAAATCACTTATGCCATGTGCAAAAGCTCGTAACTCTATTTCTGCCAATTGGATAAGCATGACTAAACTCTTGAAACTATTCAGCTGGATCATTTAGGGCTGCATGGGAATATGTGTTACTAGACTAATTGGTGCACTAACCCTATGCATCAGAACATAACAGTAAAGAAATAAATTTTTAATGCTACAAATTGATTATTAAGCATCATATAGAAACAGCAAGAGATATATCTCAAAACACAGTCTATGTGTGTTTTATATCTAAAACACATATACATAAAACACATCCTATGAACACATTATTTCACTCAAAACTTAACTTTAAAGGTTTACCATTCACTGTGATTTTTAATGCTTAAGAAAAAATGTAAATACATCTTTAAAGTATGCTGCAGATGTTCTTGGGATTAAACTTCCCTAAAGATAGCATGACATAAGGACAAACACAGTAGTTCTGAGTGCTCATCGACAGCCACGCACTGTAGTCAGAAGTCGCATTTGTTAACATATGTTAGCAATGTAGAAGGTGACACTTATGTAGAAATCTCTTACCTGCTTTGGTTGAGTCTCTCCTGATAGCGTTTGTTCTGTGAAAGATGCAAGTCTTTATGTATAAATCAGAAGCAAAGGTGTGCTTGGCACATCCCGTTTTCAGCAGAGCTCAAGTGTGATATGTGTAAGTAATAAATTGGCTTCTCAAAGTAGCTCAGACAATATTAATTGGAAACAGAGTCACTGCTTGCAAGGTTGCTGATGCTGCTCCTTCTGCTTTGTGCCTTTGCAGAGAGCTAATGTATGAATAAGGCAGAGAACAGATCCCTTTCTCTTTCTCCCTTTACCTTTCCTTCCTTCTCTCAAATGGTGAGTTAGAGTTCAGTTTATTCTGCAGACGATGGCAGAGTACAGGCTGACAGTGTTGTTTCCTCCCCTGCCGAGACACACTGAATGTGTTGTGAATAAAGACAAAGCCCTCAGCCAGTGCACCACATCACTGTAGGTAAGAGCTGCAAGGATGTGCTGTGCTGCTCCTCAGCAGGCAGACGAGCCTTCAGCGCAGCCGGACAGGCTCACCCTGCTCTCCTCACTGAAGTCCTGCACCAATAACTTTAGTTGGGGGCCACACCTCCTCTGCGAGGGGAACTCCAGCTCTGCAGCTGGCATGAGCTCTGACTTGCCTCCTGGCAATGGCTATCTGTGTGGTTTTATTTTTCTGCACCATAAAGGGCAATTCAGTTCCAGTTTCTCCTTACAGCTAATGGACAGCTAACTGGATAGACTTCCAGCTTTTCTTATTGGCAGTTAACCCCTGTGAAATCCCTACTGACACTTCAGGTTTAGGGTTTGTACTGAAACTGGGCCTGAAGGATACCTGCCAAATAGGTTTGCACAGGAATAGCAGTGCTTTCCTCTCTACTCTCCCATCCCCCTTTTCTTTTCCATTTTAAGTAAAATATTCCTAGGTCAAACAGTTACCAAGTGGAAAGTAGCAATGTTGCTGGTGGAAAAATAGGGTGAAGATGACAGTAAATAAGAAGGAGAACTACCTAGTTCCCAAACAGTATGTAAACTGACCAATTCCAAAAGTCCCACTGAATACATGGGAAATGTGTGCCAGCTTGAGTTCACAAACAATGGACTTGAAGCTATTTTAAGAAGATGATATTTATTTTCCATGCTCCTGTCTGTGAATGCTGAATACTAGGAGGTGGGGAAGTCCTAAAACAAAGATATTTAAAAAAATGGAATTTTTAATATTGCATGTTTCAGATATGCATATATATGGCTACATACAATCCTATGCTTTACTGCCCAATATGAAACCCTATTAGCCTCCTTCCTTGATGGCAAAAGCAGAAAACAAACAAACAAAAAAAACCCATAAACCTTTTTCTTTTAATATGGTTAAAGTAATAGTTATTGAAAAGAACCTTCCCCCAACCCATCTTCCCTGAATGTGACAAAAATTTCTTCATCAAATATTCCCCCATTAGTGGCTGTGAAATCTGGAAATCTCAAAGTCCTTTGAGCACTAAGGTTCTTTGACTATGGGGTGTCACGGTAGGACATGAAATAGATTGAATCCATAGAGTTGTCAGAAGAGAAAGAAGGTTTTATTTACAATCCCAACAGTTTCTTTTAGAACATGCTGTGTAAAAAGGTCTATTATTGGTCCATGGCACTGACACTGCTCTCCATTGGGTCAGGAATAGGAAACAACCCCTGGGGACAGTTGTTATGGCAAAGGGAACACTGTTTACTTAATCACTGTTCTGAGAAACAGAGAGAGATGTTTTGAAAAGAGAAACTGTTGGCAGCTTTCCCTTGGGAAAAGAGCTAGCAAGCTAAAATTCAGGCTCAGAAATGTTGAGCCCACACGTGGGGAGAAAGGGCACATTAGGGAAGAGAAGATGTGATAAGCGATTCCTGACAGCATCTGTGCTGCCCTGCAGAAGCTGTGTTGGGTGGGTGGACAGTGATGGAGATTTTGCAGCAAAATGACCCTGGGTGTCAGATTTTTGTAGTGGCAATGGCTGAGGAATGAAACCTCTCCTCTCTTGTCTGCACAAAAACCTCCACAGTCTCGTCCCAGAGCAATACTGACCATCCGTGGTGCTGAACAAAGAGCTCCTTGCTGCAGCATGCCCTGGGCACTTTTCATCGCTAATGAAAGTGAATCCATTTCTCTTCAGTGCCATTCCTGGTCACTTTGAGAGCCAGGTTTGACTAACACAGAAATTATTGTGATGTTTCATCATTCTTGTCAAATTTTGCTTTGTTTGAGAACATAACCAGCAGAAATATGATAGCAAGTGCTATACCCTGAAACATGCAATCTGTCCCAGGCTGATATTCACACTGAATGTGGTCCAGCTGTTGAAACCTTTGCCACTGTTTTAGGTGAACTTTAGTAACAAGGAAACAAAAATAGCACATGGCAGCCTATGCCAGTTTTGTGTTCAAGTCTAGAACAAAGAATAACAGGACAAGAAAGTTCTTACAATAGTGTTCTACTCATTTTCCCAAGGATGCTGTTAGCAAGTTTGTTGCATCTGATAATGGGGAATCTGATTTTATGAGGAAATTCCTATTCCTATGGGAAACATTAAGCTCTTGGCGCTCAGCTGTGTGTTTAAGAAGTTAAATTGTTTGAGGGGGCTTGAGCACTGGCACTTGTACTTCATTCATTTTGCTTCTTCCTCCCTGTGAGCAAAATATTCTGAAGCCTGAATCAGTGATCTTTTGCTTTTCTGTCGCTGTGTACCACAGAGGTGTTACAGTGTAACATGATAATAAATTTCTCTAGGAAGAGGAGATGCACGTAAAAAAAGTAAAGTTTCTTCTAACACCTCATTTCCAGGAGGAAGCTCTCAGTTCTCACTGGCTTCCACAGAAGTGGAGTACTCAGCACTTAGCTGAGCCTTGCTGAGCAGCTGCAGAATCCCAGCCAGAGCAGAAACACCATTAATCCTGTATTTACATAGTCAATATCCCAAGGGTTGCAGATAAAACTGCAGGAAAAATAAACAAAAGATTATTAAAAACACTACTTTATAATTTAGTCTATGCCTTCATTACTTTATTATATAAATGTTTCCTGCTTTTTATTAAAATAAAATGCTTCAAACCCAGTGGCACAGAACAACAGAAAAAATTCAAGCTCCTCCTGGAATTTCTTTTATTCTGTATGACAAGCTAAAAGGAATAAATCCATTATATATTACAGCTCAAAGTATCCAGTCCTGGGCAGCATAAATACCCTATTTGTGAATATTCAGAGGCATAAAATTATCTCTACAAAACTTTCCAAGCAAAGAAGCCATCACTAATACTAGAAGCATTTCACAATAAAAATATTTTTGGCAGTCACTGGAAGAAGCTCTTCTAATCATCCATCTACTAATTTGTAAAATAACAAATTACCAATTACTAAACAAAGAGAGAATTCATTTTAAGACACCTAGAGAAGGAACAGAAAAAATTCTATGCTAGGTTTGTTGCTGAAGAGCAAACAACTTAATACTCTCAAACTACTATAGTAAAAAAACCCCTAACAAAACCAAAAACTAAAGATTGCTCATATGATTTCCATAGGTACGTTACTCATGTCATGAATTCTGTGAGTGTGGGAGCACCATTGTTTTCTCCTGTGAAAATTCCAGTAGTTTTGCCAAAATATGGTGCAGTGCTGTCTGATCTGCCCAACTGCTTCCTGTGGTTGGGGTTGTACATCTCAATCTTTTAGCAAAAGATCCAACTATAGTAGCTCCTACTTGTACAGTGCAAGGCACTGCTTCAATCTGAAATACTTCAGTAGAATTGAAATCACTATTAAGTTATTGTAGCATGAGGAAAAGAGGATCTCAAGATATTCCTTGATGACCTACCTTGCAAAGGAGATACTGAGGTTAGAAGCTCTGGGGAATTAGCGAACAAGAATGACTGTAAATTGAGCTTTTGGGGTTAATTTGTTTTAAATGGTAACCACGAAGGTGGGTTTTGTTGCTTTTGTTTTTTTCAGTTTTGATTTAGTTCTAACAGAGTGGGCCATGTCACCTTATTTGACTGTACTCAGCTGATGGTGAGGCTGTGCAGTGGGTCAAAGGTAATTGAGACGAGGTATCTTAAACTTGCTAACACAGAAACCTTGAAGAATAGGTGGTGCTGAAATATCACCTCTATCACTGACCTACTTTTCATATCACAAACACAATCATAGCTTTCACCTTTTGAAGTTAGTCCATGATCAGCAGCAGTATGACAATAAACAGGACTGCTTCCAAATCCCCATGCTGGATAAATCATTTCTTTCTAATCAGATGCTCCCACATGAAAGAATGATACTGCATATATTAATTGCATATTCCATTAGATCTTCACCTTCATCTACTGCAGCACTATGGCCTCTACCAGTTCTTTAATATTCCTGCATTTATAAATGTAAAATGTTTCTTTACAGTTGTTCTTTGACTTGTACATCAGCATTCTATAGAAGGACTGGGAAGGCAGAGTGCATAAGAGTAGAGTAGAAGGTAAGGAACAGAGTCCTGTTTATTGCTAGTTAAGGTACCCCCAGCTGTTTTGCTAGACTCTGATCAGCACTGCCTCCATGTCAGCTCAGAAGCTAATTAACTGACTCCGTGTGATTTCTGACAGGTATGAGCAGTTTACCGATTTGTGTGTAGATGAAAAAAGGCCTGACAGTACTCCAACTTTCAGAGCTGAAGAGTTACTGAAAATGAAATCAAACTCAGGGCAGGCAGACTGGAGGTTCCCTGTCTTCTTTTCAATTTATTTACTGTGAGTACTGCCCCGGAAAATGTCTCTGGGTTATCTGCTGCAGGTCTTGCCATTACAGCTCCAGAACAGCAGATATCACTAAATACTTGGGGTTCCTGAGTAATCAAACCAGTTTCCTGAAAATGCTTGCAAATTTAAGAACCAGATTAAGTCATATTCATTTTTTCCCAGAGTTGGTGAGTCCTAGATATGCTCTCATTGAGGAATTGGGGTGTTCTACACCACTAAGAGTTATTGCTGCATTTAGTCAGTGTCTGGATCAAGTCAGAGAATCTTCAGGAACAGCTTTAATTTCCTCTTTTCACAATCCCCTTTCCTCCTGTTCATTCATAGATATTTTAGTTATTTTTATAAGCATAGAGGTCATTCTTCAACAAAATAGAAAACATAAGCAGTACACAATCTTTTGTCAGATTTTTTGTTTGTTAGATATGTAAGGGATATATGAGATGCAGTTGGATGGCAGAGTCTTAAATTGTTAGTTTAGGAATGATTGCTCATCTACACAGAGAGAGAGGGAGACAAAATTCTGGCCAAACCCTTCATACATTTTACCCATGAAATATTCAGTGGCTTAAAAGGATATTTGGATGGATGAAGAACAAAGAATAAGTCCCTTCTTTTGTACATTTAGTGATCCATACAACTTGCTCTATCTGGCCTTTCAAATCTGCTCTGCAACGAAATATTTTTCACTTACAGCATAGAAAGTTTTTTACAAGCCAAGGGATATTAAAAGACCAACCTCATGTATTTCAGTAGTCAAAAGCATAACAAGTGCTTAAATTACACTTCAAATATTAAAGTACCCAATTTGAATGATAGCTTAAAAATCACTAAGGGTGGAAAAATCTGCAGTTTCGTGTAGAGAAAGTTGACAACAATTCTCTCTATACAGGATACTAGGTTTTTCAGCAGAAAGGAAGACAAATACATTAGGTAAAATAAAGTATTTTTTAATGAAAAAAGACAGAAATTTGTCATTTTCTTTTGTGATGTTCCCTTTTAATAATGAACAATGCATTTGACAGGAAAAAAGAGAATGTGTCAAGGAGAAACACCATGCAAGTAAATTTTTACAATTATGTCGGTCGCCAGATAACATTGTAATGGCTTGGTTATTCCTAGAGTGTAAAAGAAGAAAATCAAGATCAATTCTGCCTTTGAGCTACTGGGATCCTTCACACGCATGAAATGCTAAATGTGCTCATTATACATCATTATTTCATTAGTATCTAAATCATCTGTGTATTAGCTCAGATAACTGTGCACCCAAGGGAGTGCTGCAGCTTTTGGGGACTTCTGACATTTCGTACTGGAAATAAAGTGAAGAAAAGCAACAGACTTGTACTCACATATCTGCAAGGAGAACAAGAAAACAATGTATGCAAAAGTGTTCCCTTTAGTCTGAAAATGCAAATAAACCAATTTCCCTTGTTTGTAAAGCAAGATGGAGATGGAGATTAATTTGCAGCTGCAAACTTCAGGTGACTTTGGCACATCTAAAATTAGGGATGATTCAGAACTAAAAGCCTGTACAATCAAATAGGAATAAAATTAGCCACAAAACCCCAACTATTTCAAGTGTGTGGAATCCTACAGCAAAAGAAAACAAAGGCACAATATTCAGTATCTTCATGAAACTTGATATTCTGTTGAGGAAGCCTGTGTAATTCAAAAGAAAAATAAACACTTAAAATTACGTGCAACCTTACCCAAGGCACTGTAACACACCTCCTTAACAGCATTTAGAGAGTGAAATTCAAAGGTGCCTGGCCATAACCTCAGAAGAGGATGGGTCTGAAAGGCATCCTTCCTGTGGAATTCTGCTGTGGCCCAAGATAGCTTAGAGAGGTTTAATTTAAACCTCTATGCATCAGCATTAGTTAATCTGGCCATTAAACTTTAGAGTTATCCACTTTTGAGTAGCTCTGCTCTTTAGGTGATGTAATAAATCAAACCATGCCACACTAATGGAAAGCTAATGATAGCAGGTTAACCCATTTTTTCCACCTGGATTTCCCTGCTGCTTGTGTCCAGTCAGGCTGTCAGCTCTTCCATTACCCAGGAGATGAATCCCGTCATTTGGACAGTCCAGCCCTGCTCTCAGCCTTTCATTAGTTTTCGCTACCTTCTACAGAGCTTCCCAGTTTTATCACCAGTAGAATATACTGAAATCCATCCCTCAATTTAGCAAGGGGTAGTATCAAAACAACTAATCTTGGGTGTCTGGCAAACAATTTGTAATGTTCAGGCTAGCTGACAAACAATTTCTCAAAATTCCTCCAGTGTCTTAGACTAAATTTAGGCTTTTGAAACAGAAATAGTCAACTGCTTCTACACACAGAGAACTATAGGCAGAGGAAATTTTTAACATATGTGTTTGCCTTACTCTCTCACTGTTTTGTTTCCCTGGAAAGAATTTTGGCGCAAAGCTGCTGAGCAGCAAGTTTAGTGAGCAAGGCACTTGGGTGGATGTTTCATTGCTACCCTGGGGAAACCCATCACGGGGTTACAAAAAACTGATGCTTTCATCACCAGCTTTTTCTCTGATGCAGTAGACACCACTGTCTGACACTTTTGTGCATAATTTTGAACAGAACCAACAAGCATGATAAGAAAATTGATTTTTCTAAACAGTATTTTAGACAGTCACCTTTAATCCACCCAGAAACATCCAAATACCAATAATTAATGAGTTAACCAATCATTGCTTAAGAAACTATTGACATCGGTTATCCAGTCACAAATTTTCCTCCCAATTAGAGTGGGAGCTTCAAACATTTTTAGTCTTTGACTGTCAGGTTCCAAACTGTCCTGAAAGTGACAGGCACACTTTAACCCCTTTTCTTTCTCATTCCTTGCTATTCTCAGCTGATTGGATTCTCCTGAATTTCATCTCCCAACTGGTGAGGTTCAACAGTAAGATAAATGTCTGGGTAGATCACAGACCAGTCCTGACTGGTCTGCATCACATACCTTTGGTTATTCAATGACAATAAAAACAGGAGAATTTTAACCAAAACCCTTTTAAAAAGAGAAGAATTCTTTCAATTTCTTTTTGCTCCCATACCCACCCCACCTCACCCCCTTCCCCAAATAAGGTTTGGATTCACTTTTGCTGGCTATAAATGATCTCATAAATTTATTTAATTTGCACAAATATGTGCCGAAGAAATGCATATAAAGAAAAAAGGAACACCTTTTCTCACCCTGCACAGCCTCCACTTACCTGTGTAGAGGCCACCAGCACCTGACTGAAGGAGCACCACCCTTTGAGCATGTTTTGCCTCTTCCCCCACTGAGGAGAGGGCAATAACTAAAGTACCTTCAGTCTAAGACTGAAAAACAACTTGACTCCAGCCAGCAACAACAGTGTGAAAACGTGATTTGGTTTTCTTCCTTTCATTTCAAACAAAATGTTTTGGAGCAGATTATGGTGGGTGTATGGAAATACATTCATCTACTGCAAGAACCCAGCAGCAGGAGAGCTAAGTGTCTTTACTCCTGTCAGCCTTCCTGAAATGCACTGTGCACAGCAAAAACCAATTCCATATTGGATGATGGAGAGGAAAGCCCCCTGAGAGCCTGGGGTGTCACACAGCCAAAAACTGCACAGGCCTAATGTGCACCAAGAACGGTGTGGGTGGGGAGAAACCTGACAACACTTCCCTGTACAGATGGTCCCGAAAAACACTTGCATGGATTGAAAAGGCTCAGCCAACGCAGCATGGGCAGCATGGGTCCTCTGTGGATGGCGTTTAACCTTCCTTGTGTCCTTGGTTTTCTTTGATGTAAGATGGTCTGACGGCATCAGAGAGGAGTCCTTACCCCTCTCCCTGGCTTTAGCTTTGCATAGCAATGGGGATATGATTCAGGGAAGAAAAATGAAGAGTCTATTGTCTTGCTCTTCTTTTAGTTCTCCAGATTTCTTTGAGCCACACGCTCAAAAAATATAACTCTAGGCTTTATTTGGAGAAGGCAGAATCAGAGTCAGAGAAAAAATGACTCCTGAATATTTCCTCTCCCAGGTGAGAGCAAGTGTCAAGAGGTAAAGCTGACTCAAGCCCCCACACAGCTGTAACAAACACACCAGAAATATTTCCAGGCTTTTGCACGCTCCATGAGCCGGGGAACAGCTGTATGCTACCAGCATTCTGGCCACAACATCTGTCACACATAAATACATAACAGCACCTACATTTGTAATCATAAAAGTAAAAACTGTCATGCTTTTAATTGCCTTGTTTTCCGTTGTTTATATTTCCTAACTTGAGCTGTTTGCAATAACATTCATTTAAAGGAGTCTGCCCCTTGGGGAATTTACCAGAAAAATTACCTCCTTTTGTAGGATTTTCAGACATTCACATTGGAATCTGTAAAAATAAAGGACTGTAGGGAATACATATAAATCAAATGTGGACCTCTAATGGTTGGCTTTGGAAGGTGGGAAGAACAATGATGAGGAGAGTAGTGGAGAGCTATTAGGGTAAGATGTGAAACAGAACAAAACCTGAAGGTTTTAACTTAAATGTCAGAATCAAGAAAAAGATGAGTAAGGGAACATAACTGAGATATAAACTGATGGATGAAATCAGTTTTGGGAGAAGGAGATAGAAGGATATCAGAGAGACTTTGAGGACCAGGGTAGGAAGCAAAAGCCCTGGTAAAAGACTTGTCGTTCACTGTTGGAAACCACCTGTGAAATCCACTGCTGTACTTCCTCAGTGTTTTCTTGAAAAGATGACAAAATTTGGCTTGTTGTGCTAATGCATAACTACACATTACAATCGTCAATTTTTTCTTGCCTTATGGAATGCACAGGACAAACATGCTTTGTATTTCTGTCAGGAGGTTGTTAGAAAATAAGAACAGATTAGATCAGATGAGTTAATCTGTTATCCTATCTCAGTATGGAAAACATTTTATAAGTGTGGGAAAAGCATAAAACAGCAAATATAGATAATACTTTTTCAAGTAATATGTCCCAGCCTCCTGAGATAGAGTTTGCATCTGCATCATGGTGTTTAATAGCCCTTGATGAGTCCACGATTTGTTTAATTGCTGAATGCTTCTTTTATACTTTTGATATATATAAAATTCCAAGTTACACACTTGAATTATGTATGGCATGTAAACCACAGCATTTTGTTTCAAATTTGCTTTATAAGGATTCCAGTACTTGCCCATGGCTCTTCTGTTACAAGAGGTGATGAATAATCAGTCCTTATTTGCATTCATTTGGAGACCTTTATTGTGTGCTTGGTTCAGTTGTTTCTTTTCCAAGTTCTAGTCCATTTAACTTTTCCACACAGGGGATCCATTCCAATCTTCTTATCATTTCATTATTCTTCTCCATCTCTTTTCCAGGTCTCAAATACACTTGCCATATTAAAGAGGGAGACCACCTAATAAAAATGTGTCTTGTCTTTTCAGTCATTATATAATTAGATGGGCATTTTTGCAAAATAATCCATATAATCAGCCAAAATCTCTGAATAATGTAGTGAAAATGACAGCACTTCTGAAATTACATGCAGGTATCGTTTCAGAATTGGCAAATTCATCTGCCATTCTGCAAATCCACTGAAATTCAACTGCCATTTTTTGCATAGTGACTCATAGCAGCAAGGTCTAGTTTCACTGTTAATGAGTGTTATTTTATATTTTTTAACTTTACTACCTTGCTATGAATATAGAATAAAGATGCCTTTAATGATTTTGACAAGAAAATTTCCACCTGAAATCTTCCTCAAATGACCATTGCCTTTCCTTTGCTTTTAAGCAGCCATTACTCTGCAGGAGCAATGATTCTTTTGACATTATAGCTTGACTCAAAACACATAGCAAAAAAATTATCATAAGTTTTGGAAATCTGCGTATGGAACACCAGCCAAGTCATGCTTAACTACATATCTTTTGGCTGCTTTGAAAATTCCTAACGCATTTATAATCATGTATTTATATGATTTCCTTCTACAATCCCATGTGAACTTCTTTCCATTGCTACCATTTTTTCCCAAACTACAGATTTGTTAGTACAGAAGATACTTAATGATTACAGACATGATCCTTTAAGATGAGTTCTAAATGAACAAATTGCAACATAATGCTAAATATTTGGGGTAGACAGAAGAAAGGTGATAAATATCTGAAATAGAACAGTCCTAGTGAGTTCTGGCATTAATCTCTATGTACTTTCATTCCCAACTCAAAAGACAGATAATGCTAATACCATTAATCTCAAAGAGGTTTTGTGAAAGTTCATTAAAGTTTTGAAGCACTTGCATACCTTAGTGATGAATATGATAAATACCATTCAAAAGCCCTTGAGGAAATTAGCAACTCTGACTTGGGAGCTGTGTTTGAACAGTGGACAATAGAAATAACATGAGACAGAAAGTGAACTTCAAGGACAAAAAAATATAGAGCAAAAACTTCCTCTTCTGTTTTACTCACTAAAGGAAACAGGCCTGTGACAGCAGCAACAGAATGTTAAGGATTTACAAGTTACAAAAGAATGGTGTACAACTCTAGTTCAGACAGGCAGGAATTTTTGAAGCCTGGACTAAAAGACAGCAGCGATGTCCCCAGAAAATAATTTTGTACAAACAAAATGCACAAAGTGCACACTCCTCCTTCTAATTGCAATGTTCAATATACAAGTGCAGATAGACAAATGTAGTCTCACACCAATTATTTCAGGGCAAATACTGGAGTATGACTCATTAATCAGATAAAATTTTCACTGAATCTAAGTTGCCTCTTTGCTTCTACAGCCTGTAGTATGCAGCCTATCCTGTGTTAGTTTTCTTTTTTCTCAGACTTCCCAAGGACATGGAGATACAGTTTATACAGTAGAGAATTCAACATACTTTTTATCAATTCAAGCATTTTAAAGAGATAATTCTTTGCTCTGCTCCCTAGGCATTATTCAACTTTTAATTGGTACATTTGCAACTCTTTCAGCTGGACACAGTCACCTTTGGTTTAACTGCTACATAATGAACAAAGCAGACTGACTGCCCACATGATATTTGCCTACTGTGCTAAATCAAGGGCTGGTCTGTGCATTTTAGGAAGCTTTCCACAGGGAGCAGGAAGCATTGTATGCATCTGCTCATGCACAATGCCTGCTCCTGTTGTCCTTCAGCAGGTGCTTCACATATTTCCTTTCATACCTCACTGGATTTGCTGGCTGGTGAGCACTTAGAATCAGGACTATGTCTTTAACCTATCATTTTTGTGAAGCCCTGTGGCTGTTGTAATAAAGGGAAAAATATGTGTTGAACAGAAGTTTCTAGCCGAGCAGAAGAAAACAGGTGGTTTCGAGCACTTGCAAGAAAAACAGGAAGGATAAAATTCATTAAAAATATTCCAAAAGCTGGAGAAGAGGTGACACAATCATCTCCCAATCATTCCACAGCTCAATGGAGACCTGTATTTTATTTATTGTTCTGCAATAGCAGTTTGAACCCGTATGCAAGATAGGATCAGCTCAGCAATTTCAAACTTACTGTTAAAAGAGTTTCACTTTGCCATGCCTTGATATAATATGCAGGAACATAAATGAACTTTCCCTCTTCTGGCTGGAGAATTCCAGCTACATGGGCAGATATCCAGAAAGAAAAATAACAATTGCTTAGGCAATTGCCACAAAAAGGCAGCACCTCCAACGTGTGGAACTGAGAAGAATTTCAGACCAGTGCCAAGAGCCCCTCTGCAAAGAGAAGCTGAACACACAATGTGGTGTGAACGTTACCAGGTTCCCAGAAATATCATCACTCACCCAACAGCGAACCCTTCAACAAGCTCCAACTCTCACCTCAACAGGATGGAGAATAATCGAATAAACTCCTTCTGAATTAAAGCTGAGCATTGCATTACCGAACAAATAACTTAGTGAGAAATTCAAAATCTGCCAGAAAAATTTCCAGATGAAGTACTGATCCCATAGGTAACTTACAAACCAATCTGAAATGCTCTTTTGGAATATCAGAGAGACAAATTTCAGGGTCTTTGCTCTCCACCAGTGGTGCCAGAGACCTCAAAAAATTCCCTCTGGTGCATTTAGTAATGTACTACATCAAGTGCAATATAGTTATTGAACACTGGAGTCCCAGTGGAAGACTGATCTCTGTTGTCTGACCCACCAAAAGCACAGAGATGAGATGTACTAATGTCATTTCATAGCTGTGGACAGTACCCTTGGCTGCAAATATTGCTACATATTTCATCCACACACCAAATTTTAATTTCTTTTTTAAAAAGAGAAAGAAATAAATTTTCTTTTATGCAATCACCTAGATTTAAGACACAGAGATAGATGCCTAAAAGAGAAATCAGCAGACACCATCTGGAGTTTAAATTGTCTCCTGGCCACTTTGAGGGGGTCAAATAAATCCTTTTTGCCAACTGCCACCCCAGCACACTCCCTGTGTTTCAACCTGAGGTTCCAAACCTTGGCATGGCCGCAGGTAAGTGCTATCAGCACAAGCATAATCAAAGAACCTTAAGATGGAAGCATTTGTTCGTAAAGGCTCCACAAAGAAGCTACTCCTAAAGTTCTCTTTAGAGCAGTCCTGCCCTCCTCGCTCAAGCGCAGCATTGCCAGTCCACTGCAGATTAAACCAGGCTGCACCATGTGGAAACAGGGACAAACGGGACCCAGCGCCTGCCACCACCTGAACGTGCCTGCCTCTGTGAACATAACGGAGAGGGCAAAAAGCACAACACAAATATTTCACTGCTATGTCTGACTTTCAACCATTTCCTCCAACTCACCAGGAGAGATTATACACACACATGCAAGAAAAGAGTGAACAAATGATTTCATTCAGCAAATTCTGTTCATATTCTCAGCTTGCAATGTATTTTTTCATCTGAGGCTTTTTTTAAGGAAAAAAAGAAAAATCCTTCACCAGGTCAGACAAGAACTCTTTGCATTCTGATCACTGACATTGTTTTCAACTGTTTAAAAGAAAAAGAAAATATCCACTGCCAATCAATCTAATTTTCTGTTCAAACCAAACTGTAGTATTGAGAAGCACTGCTACTTGTGTCAATCACCATTTCTGACCTGAAAAAAAAGCACAAGTTACTGACTGACACCAAGTAAAATTTCTTACATTCTATCCTCACAATCCAAAAGGCTTTGGGAGTTTAAAGTATCGAATCAGTGTCACTATGAGGTATTTCTAAGAAGTAGGTAAAGGAAAAAAAACAACCAACCCAAACAGTCAAGATTACCTGACTTCATTTTAGATGTGGTCCACAGCAAATTTCTGATCATAGGCACAGTCTGCCAGCTCCAAGGACACGTTATGTCCAAGTCCATATTCTTTTTTAATTACATTAGTGAACAATCTTGCCTCACTTGAACTTGAAAAGGTAGAGATTTAAATATCAACCAAAAAAAATACATTTTTATCTTCATATTTTCTGAAACAAATATTCCTTTTCTGACAAAAAAAGATGAGTTGAGAGTTCCTGAACTGTTTTGTCTTTCCTCCATGGGCACCTCCTTACCTATCATTCATCCTTTCAGTAATTCAGGTTGTGAATCTCCAGAGAAAGCGATGAACCAATTCTTCTGAGTTTAACAAAATAAATGTAGCCAATAAGGGACAAATATGACATTTGTTATTTTATATATAAATGTGCTATATATAAAGCCGTAAACTCTAAAATTGAGAAAATAATTTAATCCAGTCACCCTGAAATAACATTTGAGCCACATATATTCTGCCCATGTTTGCAAGTTTACTATTTATTATTTTAAAGCGGCAGCTTGTCTTGTCTATGCTGCCTGTCAGAATCGCTTCTGAAATTCTCGCAGCATCTTCCCACTCCTTGCTGAGGCCCATTTTGCCAAGCTGGAGCTCCTGAGGCTGTTTGGTGCAGAGCCTGCAGTCATTATCCAGAATGGATAACGGGGGCGAGGCCAGGCTGCAGCACTGCGAGCTGCAGGAATCCTCTGCCCGCCACCCAGGGGCCCCTGCTCACACCATTTCTCGAAAAAGGAATGGTTCTTATTCTCTCAAGAGACAAAAATGTGCAGCACAGACACTCCATGTGCAGCTATTCAAACAACTTAGCTCCACGTTTCATGTCTTTCACCTGACCTTGGCCCTCTGAGCCCTGCGGTATGGAAGGGCACTGAGTGTCTTTAGTCCACAGTTGTCCCTGCAATATCTACTCAGTTCAGCCACGGGACTGAAAATTCACATTTGTTCCTCTAGGTGAAATATACCACAGGTAGAGAATGAAGTTAGGGGCATTACCTGGTTTTTATTGCCTCATATGCTTTACATTTAACATGACTTCTCGGTGCCCATTTCAGTGATTGATTCAGTTAGGAGTGTGTGCTGTGGAGCACTATTTCTGATGAACATATTCCTCTATGAGCTGAGGAACATCTACCGAGAAATTACCTCTACGAGGAGAAACAGAAAACCAATGAACACACATGCACACAAAGCCAGGAATTTTAAAAGTTATTGAATCAGTTATGCTACCTTTTAATACACATTCATAAAAACATCTGCAGGTGCTGTCAAACTCTCATGGAAATTTAGAATGTATTTTCTGAATGATTATAAGGCACATAGATCTGAAAATACTGAGAAATGTAAGAAGATGACAGTGAAGTGAAGTGAAGTGAAGTGAAGTGAAGTGAAGTGAAGTGAAGTGAAGTGAAAAGAAAATGGCAAATCTCCTTATGGGTCAGAGTGAGTGAGGCTGCTGAACTCCACTACATCTTTCACAACCCTTTTCCTGACCCTTACACAAAGGACCCACCTTTGGAATACCCACCAAATTGTCTACCCAGACATATTGGGGCTTTTATCAAACGTCTACATGTACAGGCAATGCACCAGTCCTGCATTACCTGCTCTAACTAGTCTAAAACAATTGAAATGAAGCATTTCTTCTAGGAAGAGCAACTAAATATACTTTTGCTATGCTCTTAAAACTATGGAAAATAAAATCCCCAAAAGTAAAGACTAAAACAAAGGTGGCCACTCCTCCCTCCCCTTTGAAATCTGTCAGACAGCATAATATTCCCTTCTGCAGCTTGAATTTCCACCTACAGGAGACTTTCTTCACAGCATCATACATTACATTTATCAGTGCACTTCCTGACCTGCAAGGCAGATCAAAATTAAATGCTTCCAAAGCTCACATTAATTAGGCCTGGAGATGCCTCCATAGGTTGTGATTTAGCAAATACTCTGTACTTGAAAATAAGCTATGTGTTTGGGGAATATTATGTTTAGGTAAGACATTTTAGCTGTCTGACAATACAGGTTGATCTGTATTAACTGCTGCCTTCTCAGAAACAAGGTACAAGTCATGTCCTGCTGTTCTGCTCTGGAAACAAGGAGAGCCTGCTCCTTTTCTAAAAGAAGGCTGGGCTCTAGAAGGCTGCTCATGGCCATGAGCAGGTGTGGGCAGCAATAAATAATATGGACTTATTTAGGGAGCCTGCACACCTCTGGCATTTTTCAGAAGTTTTCCTCATGTCATGCAATAATCATGACCTGGCAAAGCAGGTCCCCAGTTGTCAGGCAGAGGCAGCTGTAACAAACCATATAAGCAAGCTAAGGTGACAAGGATTTCTTTTAGCAAACTAAAATAAGCACCATTAAAAACAAATTCCTGTGCCAGGTGAGAATTACTATGGCCGAGAAGAAAAAGGAAAGGTGCAACAAAAGGTCCTTATTCACTTTATTCGCTTTATTGCCTGCCCTAAGCACCACCACAAGGCAAAGTCCTGGGCACTGCTTGACCATCACTCACCAAAATCATTTGTTAATAGCTGGTATTTCAGTCGCTAATGACTGGTATTTCATGCAGAGGCAGCTAACATTACTTGACATCCTCTGAGCTCCTTCCTGGGAGAGCAGGTGCAGCATGGAGGAGCCTGGCTGAGACCCCCTCGGTGCTGCTGGCCCTGCAGGGTGTGAGCGTCGGTCACTGGGGACCAGGGGCGCAGGGGCAAACTGCAGCCAGCAATCCAGTCTTCTGAAATATGAGTGCTCCTTCCTCCTGACTCTAATTACCACAGCTCAGTGGCTTAAATGAAGTGATCCAATAGGCTCAGACCTCTTTTTTAGACACCAAACTTTCAGTGAAAAATTTTAATCTTCTTTATAGCCCGGTTTGTTTTCTCCCTGCAAGGCTTGTAGTTTACAGAACTAATTTCTCTGTTAGGATTCTATCACAGGACAGGGTAGGACAGCAACAAGCAGAGATTTAGGGTGCCCTGGATAGTAATGGTGCAGACCTAGGTAATGCACCCAGGCTGAGGTTATCAGAGACACATTTGAGCTCACATCTGAAATCCAAGCAATGATTCAAACTGTTTTTTTCACCCAGGTTACCACAGTGTATGATACATTATTGAATGCTACATATGTAGTATCAATTAGTAGGGGGAAGTATGCTGAAAATCAGGGCTGAATCTAATTTCTGAATATCCTTAGGCTGAAAAGACAAGCAGCATGAAAATTTAAATCATTACATTCACTTTCATTGATTTTGCAGTATGCTTCTGTCAACTCAATGTGTCTCCTATCTATACCCTGGAAAGCAAAATAATTACTACTTGCTTTTATTACTTTCTAAGCTTTTCTACCTTTCAGTCTTGCACTGAGCCTGTATTACCTATGTAATTCTTGCTCAGAACAAACTCTTGGTAATAGAACATCTGCCCTAACTTCATCTGTACACACAAGTATTTACCAGTAGGAAAGAACCATGTTAGTAAAATACTATATTGAACAGGAAAGGCTTTCTTTTCTTACCTGAAATTACATGTTATGAATGGATATTACATAAAATGTGAAATGACATAAAATGCTAAATAACATGTTTTCCTTATTATACTCAGTGCATTCCCTGCATGACTGACAAGTTGGCTGCATGCACATGAATTTGTTTATGAGAGATTACAGGTATTTATGTCTGTGCACCATCCAAGATGAAATCCATTGAACCTTGACAGTAATCCTTCACCTCTCCCTGGCAGTTTTTAATTAAAACAGTCAATGTTTTGGAGCAGGTACTTTGTTACCTTATAAAATCTGAAGCTTTTGGACTTGTAACAAAGTGGAAAAAATTAATTCCTTTTCCTAAAATGAAGGGAATTGATGTTTCAATACGAAAAGAAAGCATAATAATGGTAAAAAAAATAATGAAAACAATGCTGAATGATAACACTGGAAAATCATGAGCATGACACAAAGAAAAATTTAGACACAGGGTCTTAACAGAGAAATTTACTCTTCTAGCAAAGGACAGAAACCCCAAACAGAAAATGAGGAGAAATGTTGTTTACTTGTAGATTTTTGTTGTAGATAAAAGTCAGCTGATTGAAGCGGCACTGACTTGCATCCCTCCCAAGCTAACAGCCAGAATGTACCCAGTATATGATTATAACATTAACAGGCACTGAGCTCATGAGCTGCTTCCCCTCCTCCTTGTACTGATGAAATTCCAGTAGATTCATTGTGATTATTCTTTCTTTATAGAACAGGTATGAACGGGAGGGATTTTTATTGTTTTCTCCATATGTTGTGTATGGTATAGCAGGTACTTATTTCTCCATCAAAACACTTTGCATATTTTGGATGATGACTTGCCAAAGTCTAAAATCTGCCAGTGCAACTCAACCAAAAAAAAAAAAAAAAAAAAAAAAAAAAAAAAAAAAAAAAAGAAAAA
>WBMY01001050.1:811164-884263 GCA_013397315.1 Donacobius atricapilla | reverse complement strand
AAAAAAGGGAAAAAAAAAAAAACAACCAAAAAACAACCAAACAACCACTGCCAGACTGCGGAACTAAGTTCACAAACCTGCTATTACAGCTCTGCATGGAGCCCTTTTTCCCCAACTGGATGTGCAGAACAGACTGCTCTGATATCCTGTGCTATACTGATCTGTAAGTAAATAACATCTTACAACACTAAACAGAAAAAACATTTCTAATATTTGTTCCATGTACTCAGTTGATTCTGGTTATTTTGCCCCAAGGACTGGCTGTAAAATCTGGATGAAACAGGCTCCACAATACCTTTGTGAGATACATATGAAATACTGTCCAAAATTAGCAGATGGTCAAACTAAAGAATAGAGATTAAATACTGTTAAGCTGATCATAGTATGAAGTATAGCTGGGCAAGATATTTTACCAGAAGAGATGAAAACACAGATGGCAATTTTTTTAAACAGATTTATGTTTGAGCACATCAAATTAGGTGGCAGAACTCACTTTCAATTTAAAAAAAAAAAAATTAAGATTAAAAAGAAACTGGATAAACTTCAATTTGACATGATATCTGCATTAGTAAATCTTATTTTTGAAGAAAATAAAGGAAGTATAACATTCAGGGCTAAGGCGGGGGAAAAAATCTTGGTAAGAAAGAAGAGAGTAGAATTCTTGGTAAGGAAGAATCTTTTGGGGTCTAAACCTTAGTTTAATTTGGCAATGTATTAGTTCCCTCCAAAGAGTTTTACTTATTCTCAGAATTCTACTATGAAGGCAGTAAGCACCATCTCTTGGTAAATTAAGATAAAATTCATAATATTGTGGGGTTCACCTAAAGAAAATTCCACAAATTTGAAAAGGTAGAGTGAAGCTAGAATAAGCTACAAGTTGAACAAGAAAAACAAGATAATCTTTTCTGATTCAGAGACAGATCCTAGAGAGATTTTCAGTGATAAAGGCCACAAGTACAGATTTTCAATGAAAAGAATGAAGATGCAACCAAAGTGGTTCTTGTCTTTTGAAGCAAAAATGTGATCTCAGTCTTCCCATCCTGCTTTTCTGGCTTTTTGATTTACAAAACTCCTGGGTTTGTGCAATTTGATTAACAGTTCACACGTAGATGCATTGTCCTCCTGCCAGCAACTGCCTCTTCCTACCCTGCTTATGATTCCTCCTGACTGAAACTGAGCTGAAGATTTATTCACTTCAAGCAACACCCTGATGAGCACATCAGCTCCTGCACTGGCCACCTTTCACTCCCCGTTCCATTCCACACACCCCGAAGTAACCAAGGGTTTGTTGTTGTCTTTCAGCAGTTTCATCACCACAGCTAGAGAAGCCATTCCCTAAAAAGTAACAGACTTGGGCATAGGAAAACATGTCTAGGCAGGTTTCAATGAAATGAAACACTGAACTATTGCCTATTTTGTGCAACTGTATGAAAATTAGAGGCAATAAAATTAACATGGCTTGCACAGAAAAAGTTTCATGCATCAGCAAAAAGGAAGCATTCCCTTGCTTATGTTTCTATTAAGAAAAAAAAATAAAAAATCTGGCTTTAATTCCCAATTCTCTGCTTTTCTGATGCAGGTGACACTCCCTTGAGAGAAATTCTGTAGCCTTACTTGTTAAACTTGGATTTTAAGGTACAACTGCAATCATTTCTGATTATACAGGACATAAACATGATAAAATGTCACTGGATGGAATTATAATACCATCTCAAAAGATCATTACATTACGTTAGGGTTGGAATCAAATATACATTTTAATTCAGATTGATTCTGCAGAAATCCATTGACTTCTGTATTCCTTGCTTTGGTCAGACTGTTTGCTTCATGCCTCACTCAGGGAATATAGGTTCCCATAGGAGCATAACAGGATTTCAGGGCTGCTCTGGTTAAAACCATTACAGATATTGCAATCATCTTACTCTGATACTGCTGATCCTTGTACGCATTTGATCATCTTCTCCCTTTTGTAATACTGCAATCAACATGCAATATCCTAATGGTCTAATTAAGCAATGACGACTCAGGCAGGAGGCTTCCTGGGAATTAATGACCTCTCGGGAGAAGCTGATGTCCCAAAATACAGCCCAGCATCATTAACTTCATTTGTTTATTAATCTTTAGGAAATGATTCATGATGAGATTGCTACCTCTACTACAAGCTGGAAGAATTAAATTTACTAAATATTTTAAGTTTCTCATGTTTCAGCTAGAAAATTTCAGTCATGACTAGAGAATCTAATGATCCATACAATTCTTTAAATTATGCTTCATGATTGTGTTGTTCGTATCTTGGATTTTAAAACAGGAAGTACATAAACGTGCATTAATGAAACTTCAAGGCAAGAAAATGAAAATATTCAAAATCTGAATAAAGATGTTGCGGTTGAGCACTACGGAACCACAGAAGCATTACAGAGGTATATTTGGGCAAAGAGGATTACTGACAGAGACACAGCTTGCTTGTGGTACTACACAAAGAGTACAAAGGCTGGATAAGGAGACCTGAAGGAGTATTTTCATAACCCTCAAAGCTCACCTTCCTCTATTTAGGGTAAGCAGGCTTAATTTCTTTTTTATAACAATCCCATGAAGGGACACCTTGATCGCTGAATTAATTTATTTAAACTGAATTTTGAGTTTTAGTCTGATTTGAAAGTTTTGAACATGTACAGAATATATCTCCTGGTAGGGGTGAAGCTACAGAGAACATGGAGTGGTTTTAGCCCCATGAGAACAAGGGGGTTTATCACCACAGTTTATAAAATTAGTGGTTCTTTCCATTTTTCAAAATATCAGAATTCCCATTCAAAAGAAAGTTATAAATATCAAAACACTTTCACTGATTGGATATGAAGCATCAAAAATTCCTGCTGAAGAGAAATTCCAAAGTAATTTTAAGCAACTCCCATGGTGTTCCAGTTAAACTTCATTTTAACATGGATAAGTCTTGCAATTTAGGAAGCCAAGTCTTTGTTCAGAGTTCTTAGCCACCCAGTTCTGAGTTACAAAGCTCAATTTCTCAGCCTAAACCCGAGCCAACAATTATCAGATCTTGGTGTAAAGACTGAAATCCCGAAACTGTAAATCACTGACACTGATGGGGGTGAGGGGATACTCAGGGACTGGGGATTCTGGACTGTAAATTATTTTTCATGATGAAGTTCAGGGAGGAAGAAGAGTTGGTTGAACCTTCTATGCAAGTAGATTTACTGCTAGAGAAACATTTCTAAATAACATGTTCATGTTACCAGCACTAAAACTGGAAAATTTTACTGAGCAGCAGTATAAATAACAACATTAGTATCAGTCCTTCATAAAGAAAAGCTTGTTTTGACAGTTAAGTAAACAAACATCAGTGATGTGAAGGTATTCTCTCAGGCATCTGCACTTTCATCTGAAAAATAAAGACTTCATCCAAAGCTAGTGAAATTAAATAGGTTATTTCTCTGAAATGGTTTTTTTTGACTATGGATTTAAATGGGAATATCATTCAAGAAGCATGTGTTTTACCTCAGAGCACTAAATTATTACAGCTAAAAAGAGGAATTTTTTGCATATTGGGTTTCCAGTCTATAACTGGAAAAGAACAGCATTATTTTAGACAGGAGAGGACACAAAGGGAAGATAATCTCCATGTAATCAATAAGGCCACAAGACTCCTGGCAGTTTCTTCTTTCCATTGTTCTTGTGTCCGACACCTCCTGACATGCTAACAATGGTTCTTGGTTACGACGTGGGGGAAATCCCTTCCTCAGAGCTGTGTATATTACTGTGCAACGTACTATCTTGGTAGAAGGGGAGAAACTAGGACTAGAGTTTTCACTGAAGGTTTAGGTAGCTTGGGGACAAAATTCCGTTACGAAAAGGGAAGGGGCCATCCCTTTCCATGTCTGTGCACATGCCACCAACACAGCCTCCCACGGGTGCCCTGCACACATTTGCCTTCTTGCACAAAGTGCGTGTGCTCCTGGTTCAGCACTTAAACTGGGGCCATGAGCAGAGACTCGTAAGGTCATTGCCAGCCCTGGATTACAGAACAAGCACTGTCCTATGATGCTCAGAAGGGTCCCAGCTAATAATAATATAATAATATGCTGTGTAGTTTGCTGCAGACCTGGGAAATACTCCAGTTTTTCCACCACAGCAGTTGATTTTTTCAAAGATGTCTAGCTGCTTACTTGAATTAAAGTGAACTCTACAGAATATCATTGAAAGCACCATAAAACAGCAGATTTATTTGGGCCTTAGCCTACAGAATGCTAGCTGATCTTTCTAAATCTCAGCACTTTTACCGCTGCCTAATAGCATAGCATAGGCATAGCACTAACAGAGATTGCACACTTGAACTATTCAATTTAACTAATAAAACAAAGGAAATTAGCAAAGCATAATTAGCTCCAATCTTACTGGAGGTAAGAGGAGGCAATGAGAAGCTATTATTTCAGATGTGGAATATTGAACAGGTGGTTTTACAGCACATCAGATGACATCATTACTCTCCCCAGAGAAGTGTCTCTGTATTTGCCACATTAATGAGCCACAGGATAAAGTTGCTCCTTCCAGCTCTACGGAAGGATCAATAGAGAGAAGAGATGCTGTGCAGGCTCTTTGGTTCATTTGTGGAGAACCAGTCAATTGACTTAAGAATGAGAGTCAAACTTTGACAAAGGAGCCTCATGCAACCTTCAGAACCATCATAAACAACACAAGTATTGTACATTTATCAGGCAAACTATTCTCGATATGTAACGTCAGAAATTATGAGAAGAGAGACAACTGCTTACAAATCTTTCTTTTTAAGTTGTGTCTCCTATAACAACCTAATGTGGAGATTTCACTGCTAAAAAATTGTCATGTTTCACTCTAATGATGAAAGTGAATATATTAATGCTTCAGAGCTGTTAAAGAATTGCCTAGTGTTTCACAATTATAGTGGTAAAATCTTGGGAAGAAATGGCCTAGAGGAATTACTATGAATGTGGATTTTCCTGTCACAAGGAGTCTTCCAAGAAAAGTATGTTGGAGATTTTATTCTTGCTCTCCTCATACAACCATGTGTGCATCTTAGGTCAATGTTTATTTCCTGCAGTAAAGAAAGCTGAGATTCTGTCCTAATAAATGACACAACAGATATAAGAAACAAATAAATAAAGTGAGCCAACAAACAACTCTGTTGACCTGAACTGGATACAGGACCAGTGGTAGTAAGAGATGTGGTACTGTACTGGCAAGGACTGGCCTAATTCAATAGTATTCTGTAGTCAACCTACCACTGTGGAACACAAAAAAAACTAGGATACACTGCATGCTTGTTCTTATCATCAGTAATGGGCAACAAATGAAAATATTCCATTTTCTTTCTTTTGTAGCCTTTCAAAACTACAAAAACTGACACTAAAAAAACCCAGAAATCTCAGAAGGGATTTACAGGTTCAATACACATAGTTCCTCAATAATCCCTGCCCTGAAATGATTAAAATATAACACAGCAAATCAACACTCAACAAAATCAATGGGATTATTCAGCCAGCTCGCCCTCCCCTAAATCAAATGGTTCCAGTTTACAGCCATGAAGCTACTGCCCCAGGTGAGTCTGACAAAATGACTGTGAGCCCCTGTCTCCCTGTAGTGTCCATTCCCAAATGCCTTCCTCTTCCTTCCCTGGCCTGATGGGCTCCCCTATTTAAGCTGAATGTGAGCCTGCTGCTCCCAATCTTCGGTGTGCTGAACAGAGAGAGCTCTGTTTGCTGTGACACAGGCTCAGCACCAGCAGTAACACCATGCAAAACTATCATTTTTTCAATTCTCTGATAATAAAAGATAATCTGAAACTAAAGAGCTGTTTAAAACCAGACTGAAACAAAGTCAGCTTAATCAAATGTAACCACGTTCTGAAAATATGAGGATATTTCATTGGAATCTTTTGGAGTGGACACAGTTGATTCTGCTTATCACAAGCTACTGTTTTGCATCCTTTCTGAGGCTATAGAAAAGGTCTATTGTTGAACTGTTATGGTTTTTACTCTCATTAATCTACCCTCATTTACTTTTTCCAAGTGCAGTGATGCTTTTGATTTGAAGGGTCACATTCAAATGCCACTACCCCAAGGACGAAATGAGAAAATGCAAGCCCAGGACAGCGTCTCGCTGGGATTTGCAGAACCTTCTGTAAAGTAAATAAGGCCCTTGTGGCTTATCAGTCGTTGGTGTGTTCAGCTCCCTAAACTAAGAGAATTGAGGGGATTAGTTAGAGGAGAAATGAAATGTACCTAATTAATTCCCCAGTTCCCTGCAGATTATATGGCATGTTTGGAACAACAGGAAATTGTGACTGAAATTAAAATACATACCTACAGCAGTGATGCTGGGAAATGCAGCCTTTTCTCCTCCTACTACAATATCAGTGATATATTAATAAGGGCTATTACATTTCACAGGTTTTTCACAATTTTATAACAAATTTTCCTGTCACACTTTTATTTATTTACCTTTTTTTTAAGCACATAAAAGAAAACTTATGGCAGTTTCAATTTGTTAAAGTCTGAAATGGATTTTATATTTCAGCTCCTCATTCTAACCCACTTTGGAAGAAGTGCCTTAGTTGCCTCTACATATTCTTACTTCATAGTGGAGAAGAAAAAAATGTGCTGGTTATAGAGCATATGACAGAACTTTTCAAAACTTATCTTCAGGGGAAGATTACGGAAATATTTCTCTAGATTCATGCCAATGTCTTCAGAGTTCTGCTATTATTTATCTTTTCAAACCACATAGATTGAAACTGATATAAATGTTTCTGCAGGTCCAGTCACTTTTATAAAAATTTTGCCAGGTGCTTCTGCCTGTGTTGATCACAGATTCCCTGTGTTTTCCTCATATGGAGCATAAATAAACATCTTTCCTTGATTGTCTATTCTTTTCTGTGGTCCTCTCACTTGCTCTCATCCATGGAACTGAATATCCACTAGAGATGAAATTAATTTTTCTGTGGGAGCTGTGGAATACCCCTGACAGTAGGTAGAAATATTTAAAAGTAAATTTCAAAGAAAGGGGTCTTAAGGAAAGAGAAGCTAAAGAGGAACATTTGCATTCCCCTCACTGCCAAACTACAGGACAGCATGGAGAAGGGACAGAGAATGGGAAAACAGCTCTGGGAAACATTCACAGCAATATTCAGAGATAGACAGGAAATCAAGTACTTTTTCATAGATTCTGTAAACAAGAAAGGTAATCTGAACTGACCACAGGGAAGGACATACAGGGATTCAACAAAACCACTACTGTGTGAAAATCACTCGACTACATCAGTTCCCATAAGACAAAATGATTCCATTTGCAATCCATCAATCATTTGCCATAATAAGGGAAGTAAATACATTGTCACAGAGGGCTGTCACCGCATCCATGTCTTCTACATTCAAAAGAAATGTTTGGGGATTCCTCCAGTATTTCTTTTCCATAAAACAGTTAATTGTAAAATAAATAATTTGTTTTACTACAGGATTTCAGTGTCACCAGGAAACCATTGTTTTGTGACTTTATTTCAACATTATGTCTAATAAAAAAAAACCCCAAACAGTTGAGTAGTTGTGGACGTGTCTGTCACAATCCATTAACCTGACTTTACCTACCAATGGCTTCATAAGAGCCACTGGCTGACAAATAATTTCACAAAGAGACAGCAGATTAACGCTTTGCAATTGTCTTTACCCACAGATTTCTGGACTTTTTTATATTTTAGAACAATATCACTCATGTAAGACCTAAACACCTCATAAAAATATCTAAAAATGTATGATTAATAAGCTACTTATATTTTGCATCTCAACTAAAGTTTGCTGTGGTGTAGAAAGGCACCTGTTAGAGGCATTTTTCATTAGGATTATGAAGTGTTTAATTACAAACATCAACAAAAATACAGAAAACCCACACAATTAAAAATCCTTTCCTAGTTTCCTTTCTCTAGTATCACTACAATTCAGTAGTTTCAGTCCTTTGGGGCTCATGGACATATTGTCTCCATGTTTGACAAATAATGAATTACTTTTTTTTTTTTTTCCCCAGTTTGATTCCTGAATGAACTGAAAAATAATCTGTCACATTAATTTGAAACTGTCACATGCTAGCAGATTTCATGTACCACTCAGAATTTTTATCTCCTGGAATATCTAAGATTAATTTGTAACCCAAACTGAAACCCAAAGCACCTCAGAAAGCTCAAGAAATTTAGGTATCATACCTAAGCCAGAAAGGGAAGGGATGTGGGATCCTGCCTATATCCACCTCTTGCCAGTGGCAGACAGAAAGCTGAAAAGATTTATCCCTTGTGAAAGACCGAATTACCAGAAATTGAATTCTCAGGTGTGGTTTGTTAAAGTTTGGGGTAGAAGTTTCAATTCTATTCTGTAATTCAGCTCTTTCATTCACCTTCAGTCCAGTCACTTGCAGCCAGTGCTGTTCACACAGCAGGCCAGCCCACAATTTCATGCACCTCTGGATCCTCCTGATGAACTCTTTGCAGAAACTTGCTTAAGCATCTGCTCAGCTCTCATAAAGCACCTCAAGACACACCAGGCTGAGGCAACCATCTCCTAGAAATCTGCATAATAATTTAACAGTGCAAATGTTTCCAAAGGGAAATATATGTAGTATGACCAAAGTATTATGCAAATGTTGTTTTTACAATGATTTAGCCCTGCCATAATATCTTATGCTATAATACAAGCAGTGCATTAAGCCATGTCATTGCTGACAAAAGCAGGCAGGAGCTGGACCAGATATCCTGCAGCCTCAGCCTGAATGTATGGATGCCTTGGGGGCACACTACCTATTAATTTAAAATTCTGAAACTAATTATGTATGTCAGGGTGACCTCTTTCTAATCTACATTCATCACAGAACACAAGCCTTCTGTCTCTGTTGTTCCCATAATAAAATAGCTGCTGATAGACTTATATAATTGACTGTATCTGAAGTGGACTCCTACCATGGTGCTACATTCAAATTGTGTGTAATCCCAGCTGAACAAAGATAAGCAAAAATAATCCAGCTATCTCAAGTAATTAACTTCTGAGGTTACATAGTAACATCAGAAAAAATTATTACCCATGATCTTAAAAACAATGCAACAGAGTACATAGAAGTCACATTCATTGCTAAGCTACCAAGAAATTGTTTGCAACATTTAAAAATGCATGTAGTATAATGCATAGTCATTTCTATTTATTTATCCCACAAATAGCTTGACATACTCAAGACACACTGATGAACTATGCACCCTTAGGCCCCTCAATCTGACAGTGGGATTCTGAGAGATGCCTAAAAGGATTGAGTACCCAATTTGCACTGACTTCTAAAGGAAACAATATCTAAACCTCACTGAATTTTAAAGAAAACAGTGGAGCAGGCATAGCAGAGTTTTCATCCTCTGCTGGACACGTACCCACTCTACAATGAAAAACAAAAATAGAGGTGCTGTTGCCTTCTTCTCCAGGCTACCTTGGAGAATTCCTTAGTCTCATTGCTTTAAGAGAAATCAGACTTACAGTCCATTTGTATGCCTAACTTAGAATACTAACAAGATCAAATCCCAACAGCCTCAGGTTCCCTTTTCCTTGGCACTGTTCACTTCAGTGACTGAGGAAATTCCCAGTGACTTGGAAATCGTTTAGACAGTGGTTCTGTCGAGCTCTGCAGACCTGCTCACTTTTGGGAGCAGTCCCACAATCTAAGCCAAGTGACTCAGACACACGACAATCTTTACAGGATCATGTTTCTTCTGAAGATCTTTCAACCCCAAATAGCCTCACTGTATTGCATGTGTGAACAGCGAAATGAAATGGAAAGCTCATCACTAAAGGGAGACTGATCTCTGAAATATCCGGGCTCAACAAGCACACGGACTCCAAGGAGACCTCTAAGCTGCAGTATTAGAGGGACAGAATAAAATAAGCAATGAAAAAAGCAAACTTTGTAATAATAATGTGAAGAGACAGATACATCTTTTTTTGAAGCATGTTCAATTTCTAGTGGCGATGAACAGGGAGCTTAGTGAGGCAAAAATTCATCTGTTTTTCCTCTTAGAAAGCAATTATGAGTGCAGCTACACTACAGCAAACTGGAATAACATGTTAAGAGATGCAAACAAGATCCAGCTTAAAAGTCAAAAGTACATTTATACTTGGAAATTAATTTTAACTTCTATTATCAGGAGTGCATCAGATGTCCTAAAAATCACAAAAGCAGCAGTCTGTTCTGTATAAATGAGATGCAATGAGGAAAGGAGATAGTAAATGCTTTGACTGATCTGCGTGGTATTGTACCATAAATATTTGATTTGATCAGTAACAAACATAAACTTAACACTTAATCATCAGTTAAAAACATTGACATTTTTAATAAGCAGATCAGTGTGAGCTCCTATGACACATATCAGAGTTGTAAGTGTAAAACAGCTGCACACCCGAACCAAACCAAAGCTTTCACACTTTGTGTATCCTATTTACTGAATCAACTCTGCTCTGTAGTAACATTACTCAGTTTTTCTCTTACTTGCAGCCTGATTTCCCCAATATTTATTTATGCTAATAATGAAATATTAAGAGCTCTTTTTTCACTGGAATGCATTCATTTGCACTGTGGAGTGCTCCATTAGAATCCATCTCCTCTGGAAATGATGGACACTCTACTTTTAAACGCTTCATGCTTTTCCAAAAGAGGCACTTCAGACTAATATGTTATTTGGCTCAAGTGAAATGTAGCTGGATGAAGTTGTGTGGATCTTTCACTGAGCACACTACATGTACCAGCCAGCTGTGGGGAATCCAGCTCACAGCTGTGAAAGGACTCCCAGGGGCCTAAGGACCTGTGTACACCACTTCAGGTAATGATGAGAGGGTTTGCACCTCATCTTCTCCAATAGACCCACACATGTCCTTTCCACATAAAGCTTTCCCCTGGATAAATTTTGTACATGGGAGAACAAGCACCTTATGCACTGCAGGTAGGAACCAAACACTACAGTGACAGATGCAGTGTAAGGGTTAGGACAGAATAAAACCCCCAGCACAGAACATCCTCCCGTAGTCCCCAAAACATGACAAAACACCACTTTACAACTGAAGTTACTTTTCATGCAGTTTAGCTGCCTATTTTGCCCATTTGAAATGTCACTCACTAACACTCTAAGAAAACATGAACCCATTATGTTTACTGAAAAACTCATGTGAACTTTACTGAATGCAAAGCTGAGCTCCTGTAACAATGCTACTACATGGGACGAGTGAATTTGGGTTTACAAAATTCCCTACTGAGTTTCAGAAGAAAACATAAAAGACAACTTACTATGCCAAAGACTGGTATTATGCCCTGCCTGAAAGGAGGTTCTCTGTAGAAGCCACTTTTGATATTTCATATTTAGAGGTCTCTCCAAAATCAAAAAAATATACCATTTTAGGAAACATTCACAAAACTTCAAGTACTACAATAATTGAGAAAATATTTCTTCAAAAGACCAGCCAGCTTATTTAATGCTCTCTGTTGATATTCTTTGTGTTCTTACTACAGCTTCTACAAAAGATGGCATTTCTTTGTGAGATTGTAGTACTTTATTTTTTAGACTTCCTATGTGCAAACTTACCCTTTTCTCAAGGAACAGTTCTACCTTCTTTGTGTGTCTGATTGCTTCCAGCAGGATGTGTGTATGTAAACTACTTAAAAATTTCCAATTAGAACAACACATTTTTATTACTTTTATTATTGACAAAAAACATTTCTAAGGAAAGATGCAATCAAATGGTACATTTCTCTGTGAGGGGTTTTTGAAGTAACGGCTAAAGAGCAGAATCACTCAAATCTTAGAGACCTTTAAGATGTGCAGCTCCAGAATTGAAGTTTTGTTCTCATATTACAGCTTAGCTAGCAATCAAGAAGCTGAAATTCCAGATTGCAATATATTCACAAGTCACAATAGACCACCCAGTCTTCTGTCTGTCATTTGGACATCACTGTCCCTACTGAAGCTCTCAGGCATTTTCTGATATACCAGACAGGTTCTAGTATATAAATAACTTTAGTGCAACAATAATAGGCTATGTCCCTTCTTGTGAACAACAGTTGTGAATATAAAATTCATTATTTACCCAATAGGAATGTCGTTAGCACACAATAGTTTTACTTAATTAACAACCGGATTCTTTGCTAGCAATTCTGCTGTAATTTAAGTGATGTCACCTTTAGAGTGGTGAATCATCTTTTCATTAATATAGCAAGAAAGACATCAATATGAAAATTGCTTACTCAGAATCACCTTAGGTAATGTACTTCTCATGCTCTCTAGGGCTTAATTTTAACCTGTGTATTGAGCAACCTGAGAAGCAGCAGCTTCCAGAAGTATCACCATCCCAGGGTTCCCTCAGTGGCTTTTATTATTCTTTTGTCAAGAGTTTTGAATGACTTTTTAACACTGCACAAAGCCCAATTTTTTTTTTCCAGGTAATCTCTCTATTTTACATGCACGATGTTGCATTTAGGAAACCCCAAAGTGCAACTATCTCTCATTGCAGGTAAGAGACTTAGGAATGAAAGTCACCTTGAAACTTGCTAGAATTTGAATTTTGAGCTTTTTTAACATCCTTTTTTTAAAAAACTGAACACATTTAGCAACTGTGCTCAGCACAGCATTCAGTGAAGGGCAAATATTGGCAGCCCAAGAGTCTCTCTTAACAGTAATTAATTCCCATTCTCAACTTTATATTTCAGCTATGTTCTCTCTAGGCATGCCACGACATATGATAGCTCTGTAATTCCCTTCCAAAACCAAGCCCTCATTCCTTGCACAGAGACAATCTTACAGTCTTGAGGCTGTGCAATGTGAATACATGGAATTAATAGAAGGAACTCTTCACTGCGTGTCTCTTCATCTCAGAATACTTACACATCTTTTCAGCACATATTAGTACATGCCAGGCTATGGAATGGGTCTGAATCAGCAACCTTTCTTCAGTATAAAGAACAGGATTCTTTTGTTGACCTACTTTAAAACATGAGATTGTATCTGTTCTGATAAGAATTTTCTCCCAGTTATCACTACCCCAGGGGAAAGAGCATGCTAAGTCAGAACTTTACCATCCACTGCATGACAAGAAGGCACTTCTGAATCTTTCAGAAGCTTGCTCTGGTTCAGGAGGCAAGTTTTTAATGTGGTTTATGGCAGTGACAACACCCATGCACAGCAGACAGGACTAATCTGGACTTTACTGCATGCCCACCAGGCTATCCAGAGCTTCTTTGTTCTCAAAGCTTCCAGTTTTCTTCTTATTATTCCCCTGTTCTCACTAACATAATGCCCAATAACATCTTAAATGAGATTTGCATTGACTTCCAAAGCAGTGAGAAGTGAAAAATAAACATACTGAAACGATACAGTGCCAAGCTCCATGACCATCAGGCATTTGCATTATATTGTACTTTTGAGAGAAGAGAGTTGTCATCTGAAAATGAAACTTCTGAACAAACCTCTTTATACAACTGATCTATTGTGATTAGAATTCACTGCTGAGTCTATGCACTTATTTCTTACGACTTCGGCCTGAAGTTCAAAGTTACATTTCTTGGCACAAACCTTAAGAGCATTCAGAAGTGGTTACAAAGCTGTGTCAGTCCCTTTATCCATCCCACTGATGATAAATCAGCAAGCTGCAACTCACTTTCAAACTGTCACAAGAAGTCCAACTGCTGTTAAAGAACTTTGTGTAGCACCTCTCTACAGCATTGGCACTTCTTTTGTACAAACTTCTTTACTAATTGAAGCTAGGAAATGCATAGCTACCTCTTTCTCCCTTAGGAAGTGACTGATGATTCCTGAAGAAATTATCATTATGGTAAAAATTTAAAAAACTGGGATTTTTTCCTTTTCTTAGAATGGACAGTTCTTTACAAGTTCTCATGGAACTTTATTTAAACCCTTTCAAGTGGGAATCTTTTCATCTCCAACAGGCAAAGACTGTCCCTACCTTTTTCTTTCAGTGTCAGAGGAGGGGCTTTTCCACATCATGGCAGTCAGGGATAACTGCGTTTGTCAGGGATGAGTGCACAGCCTTGCAGAGCAGAACAGCTAGTCCTGGGTTAGGGCTGATCCAGCTCCATCAATAACTCACTCCCCCTCCTGTACACACAGAACCCGTGCCATGCTCAGTGGATGCTTGCAGCAGTCTCACTGAACACCGTGGACTGATGCTTTAAACTGTGCTAAATTTGAACTGTTTGGCAGAAACCAGTCTCACCCAAAGCCTGTCCTCACTTCTGCTTAGCCAGTAACTTATTGACTATCAGGCAGAATAGCCTCTCATGGAGGTCACACTTTTCCAGGAGCTGAGTGATGGGAGAAGCCCAGTCACTGCAGTGGCTGTAACAAATCTGCTGTTTAGATGCTAAGAGGCCTCAGAAGTACCTCTGTGTTTCACAGTGGTCACACAGGGAGCTGTGGATCATGTGGGCTCTGCATGGATGTGCACAGGAGCTGCTTTGCTGCTGTCATTTCAGCGTGACTTTGCACTCCAACCTTAACAGTGTAGCTGCACCTTTACACTGTGGGACATGACATCTGCTTTCACACCTCACACTCTCACAAATCAAAAGAAATACCAATACTCAGAAAAAAAATGAAAATCTTTGTATCACTAACAAGTTCTACAGAGGATTTAGCATATATTGTAGGCAGCCTGTACACTAATAAATTATACTACATACTTTCTTTCCCAGGTTGCATATTCTGATGCAGGGGTTTGTTGTGAGAGTTAGTTACCAGTTCTTCCTTTCTTCCAAGAGAGAGTGAGCCATTAAAAAAAAAATAATTTCTTGAGCTAATTTAAAATGGTTTGAGTAGACTTACAAGTTGACTGCAGTATTTTTTTTTAATAATTTTATCCTTAAGATTCCCCCAAACAATGTATTTTTTCTTATAATCCATTATTTGTGATTCTGGGTGGACCACATTATAAACGTAGCAATAATCACACATTTGGTATAGCTGCTGACACAATATAATGCAGGTAGGAGCACAGGAAAATAGGTCACTAGAGCTTACCAATGTGCAGCTGTCAAACCTTTTACTCATCTCAAGGTTTGGTGGTTCCTGGACAAATGCACTATGATTGAAATCCCATTGCAGAAGTAAAGCTTTCAAGGTGAAATAGTATTTCATTTTCATTATCATGAAGGAAAAGAAGAAACGTCTGCAGTAGCAGAACACCACAGCAATATGTTAAGACTGGCAATTGCAACACTGTTAAGTGTAAATAGGACAATGCTCATGGCTGTCTTTTCCTTTCCCCTGATCCCCATTTCTTTCCTTTTCTTTCTCTGCACTCTTCCAGTGAACTGAAGTTATAAACAAGAAATGCTGCACCAAAAAGGTGTGCTTTTGAGACATTTTTCACAATATCACTGCCTTCTCTGGGAAAAAAAAAGCCACTGCTTTGTCTCAGGCACTTTACAAAGAAAGGCAGAAAATGGCAAAATAACCTTATTGTTACATATTAAGCAAAACAGCATTTTTATATATTAAAGAACAAAATCAGAACATTTTGTTTGGTGGTATAAATCAATTCTCTCCTGGAAGAAGGCTGCCCTCTGTCCTTAATCCTATGAATTTGTCACAACAGCATGCCCAGTGCTGTTTTACCAAACACAAAAAGAAGCAGCTGAGTCTCTAGTGCAGCAGGACTCTCATGCCAGCTCTCTCTGTCCTTTCCCCTTGGGTGAGCAAGAGCTCTGGAGGTGCCAGGAGCAGCACTGCCAGGCAATGCCAGACCTACCCATCAGGGTTCTGTACTGCAGCAAACAAGTGAGTGTGGGGTGAAAATAGGCAGCCGGTGCCGGCACTGCCCAGAGCAAAGTGGGGAGGATCATGGGGTGAACTGTACAAATGAGGTAGGCACTGAATGAAGGGTTTGAATCACTTGTAAAGAAGATGGTAAGATATGGCCATGTGGGAGGGAACAGCAATCATTATCATCCAGATTTTGGAAGCATAACCATTAGGAACAGAAAAGGAGGCGATGCAAAGGGCAGCAGGTTTCAGTGAAAACCCTTCCCAGGGATGATGTCCCCATCCAGCTCTAACAGGAGCAGGTCAAGCACTACACTGGGCGGGCACAGCAAGCCTGTGCCTCCTGATGTCAGGATCACATAAAGGTCCCCATTTCATTAGGCAAAAAAGAGTTTATTCAGTAGTACAGAGTGTGGCCTCCAGGATCTCTGACCAGAAGCCACCCTGGCCATCTGCAGTCAGACACAAGTGGCTTTTCTGGCATGGACTGACCTGCCGTCCCTGCCCAGCAGCAAAAAAAGAGCTGTTGTCTCTGCCAACCCAGCTTGAAAAAGACCAAGGTGGTGGCTGGGGTCTTGCTCAGAGCCTCCTGGAACAAAGATCTAATTGCAGCTTACTTACATTTTTTAAATTCACTTGCACTCAGCAGTATGATCTTTTCCTCTGTCCTTACCATGTCTCAATTTATTTTTGCACATTCTACTCATTGGGTGCATTTGGCATCTCACTAGAGAGAGGAAGATAACAGCAACTAACCTCAATACAGGGCTCCGGCATGAGATAAGTGTTCAAAATAGTGTGCAAAAACCTGGGAACTTGAAATATTCACTTAGGCAGTACTGAGGGCCCCAGACATTACATGTCCTGGCTGTAATCAACACTTCATGGCACACAGATGTTTATCGCTATACAGGAAAAAGGAAAAAAAACTAATTTTTATCCTTTCCAACAGTGAGAACTCTACAATAACACTGCACCAAACTATTAATGGACAGAGATGAATTGCTGGATGTTGCAACTAAACATCAATGTTTCATTGATCTTTGAACCATAAAATGTTTAAAAAGCCAACAAACTGTATCTCCACAATACAACAAACAGCCCTTTTCCTAGGAAAGTTTGTCTCTAACCTCTTAGATACATGGTAAAGGGTAAGCCTAAAACATCTGCTGCAAGATAGGTTTCAGAGAAATCTAATTAACACCATGTCCAGGAATGATGAAAGCAAATATATCCTGGATAAAGTCACTGACAGGAGATCACTTTGTTATGCCAACACAATTTTAGCTTGGGAAGAAAAAGATTTGGAAAAAGTCTTCATTGAAAAAGTTCATATAATATTAAAATGAAAAATTGTGGCAAAAGAAGGAGAGAAACACAGCTCATGTAAGAAAAAACAAAATTGGGCAAGAGAGAAAGAAGCTGAGGGAAGAGATCCCATTCTCACTTACACTGGACCTTGCAACTGTGAAGGTCAATATATTAAAAAATGGCTGCAGACGTTCCAGCGAACAGAACAGTGCCCTGAGCTGTAACAAATATTTTAGAGCCTGTTGAAGGTGTTGTCTGTAATTAAAGCCCAAATAATGACCTCAACATACTGAGAGCTGGCAGCATTGTCTTTTCTGCCTGCATTCAGCAGCAAGCCAGCAGCTTGGAATCTGAATGACTTCATTGCTAACATGGTCTAGGAGGAGAAGTTCCCCGCAATCTACAGCCAACTCTTCTGTCACCTAAACAAGAAGGAATGCAGCTCTTTTCTTTCTAAATATTGCCATCTTACAGCTTTGTAGCTCCCTGAAATCAAAACAAACCCAGACCTGGTTTTGAGTTCAAGTGAATAACTCTCACTGTTATATGTATGGCTGAAGATTTACAGTGATTTTCACTTTATTGATTGGCATTGCCCAAATCTATTTCATTGCCTCCCCAAAGGACTAAACTCACAGAGGGAGATGAAAAAAAAAATACCAAGTTCATCATACTTAGAACTGTTTCTCAGCATCTGGGCTGCCTCTCCGCAATGACCTTCCACTGATAGCTTTTCAGAATCATTTTCAGAATGACTGAAGAGAAGGAATAGCAGCAGGTTTGCTCTAAGTTTTGTGATAGGTGTCTGAGAGATTAATGTTTTGATTAAAAGAACCTTGATTGAATTTTCTGATAGAAAATTGTTCATGAGCACGTGTTCCCCCTTATTTTTGGATCCTAGGTTGGTTTTCCTGCTTCCAGAGACACTGTACGAAGAGGGAAAGAAGAGGACAGGGACACTAAAGCCAGGCAGTGCTCAGGAGTGTCATGGTTAAATGGGAGGTGGCAGCACAAAACAGACTGTCAGGCTCAGGCTCAGTGCTCATTTTAGTGCCCATTTGGACAACAGTTTTCCTCTTTGATCAGGGTTCACAGGTTCCCATAAATAACTGGTGACTTCATTGTACTGTCCTCTAAATATTTCACTTGTGACAGGTCACGTTTCAGGAATGAAAACAGATTTGACACAGATCACGAGTAACACACTCATTCATTTTGACTTGCAATTAAAAAATTGTCACCCCAGCATTATTAAATGGTTCCAATAAGACTTTTTTCAGGGTTCTTTTTGGGTGGGTTGTTTGTTTGTTTGGTTTTGCTTGTTTGGTTTTTTTTAAAGTAGAGGCGTGCATTATAGCAATCTTTTGATCCCATATTTATGGAGTAAGTAGTGTCTAGTGGGTAGAGAGGAAGCTGGCAATGAGGCTGCCCGAATTTTACATTTAAGCTAAACCATTGATCTCTCTGTTGCTTTTGGCAAGACATTTTTTGTGTTAGGCTTGATCTAAGCATAATATACTGTAAATAATGCAGGTGTGCTGAAGTCTATTTAGTCTCTGTAAATCACATTGCAGGATTTAAGCAAAGCAGAGACCCAAACACCCCTGTGGTGGGAGGGGTATAAAATCCCACCTGGAATAGAAAACCCAGTACTGTCGTTATGAAGGTTTCAAGGGTCAGTCTCAAAACAAGCAATTTTCAAGTATCATTCACATGCTACGTGCACCTCCTTGATTTTTTTTTTATTAAAATGTTTCCTTCAGCCACTGACAAAATGATACATTCTGTTAAGTGCTAACAGTAGGGGCAACTGGACTTTATTTTTTTTTTTTCTTTTAGTTTCACGCACATTTTTTCCATCAACTGTAATGCTGAATAGTTCCGTTATGTTAGGGTTTTGCATTCACTTTGAATAGAGAAAAGTGAGACTATGCAGTTTAAGATAGTGAAGAAGCAAGCTTTTGATACGGAAATTGGAATAGTTCTACAACTGTTGCTTAGCTTTCATTGTAGTATCCTGAGATGGGATGGAAGCAGACATCCCATCCCCAGCATTCCATAATTGCTACACAAATGAAGGCAGAAGGCTATTTTCAGTTGGTAATTTCTGTGCGGCTTACGTGTGATAGCAGTAGAAAAAGAAGGAGGAAGTTATCCATCAGCCTTGGAAGGATCCTCCATGCTCATGAGACAGTAAGGAAGAAGCCTTTGAGATGTTAAATCAAACACAGACACTGCCAAAGAGAAAGGAAGCCACGATCAAATACACACAGGTAGACAAAGGAAGCAAGTATCCCGGAGACCTCTGAAATCAGTAAAAAAATTTGGATTTGCTGTTGAAGAAATAAGGCTAAGACGGTATTAAAGAAGGGATGCAAGGTGAAAAAAAAATGCGGAGAAAAAGGAAAACCTGGGGACAGTGTGTCTTGACTGAGGAAAAAGAACAGGCAGCAGATACAATTTTAAGCAAGAAGCAAATGCTGAAAAAGAGGGCTGACAACAGTGTGTAAAATAAGTAGAGAAATAAAAAAAACAGGAGAAAGAGGAGTAAAATCAAATACACAAAACATTGTTCTCTCTCAAATCCTGTCTTCAGGTTTTCTGATTCAACTCTTCTGATATTTATTCTTCACATCTCTTATCTTCCATATCCTCCTCCTTTCTACAACATTCAGCAAGAGTCTCTCAGCACTCTGCCTTCTTCTGTCCCCCATGCCCCAGTGTTTCCTCCCCAAACACCACCCAGGCTTTATCTCTGATATCCTGTCATTCCTTTCTACACCCCAGATCTACCCCTGCTCAAACTAAAAGAGTGAGCTGCATCTGTGACCTCTCCTCTTACCTATACAGTTAGGAGAGAGACCTTAAACCCTCATTCACCCCCAACATCTTCCCTTCTCTCTCTCATAAAACAAAGTATCTACAATCTTCCCAGCACTTCCATCCTCTTCTTGGGGCTCAGGCTGTTCCTCAGACATCCAACCTCTCTCTAGTGCCTCATATCCAGAGCACACCAAACCTTTACAGAACTTTTCTATAAATTATATATATTTGATAACGCAAACCTTCATGCTATTCTCTAAAAATGCAGTTTTCCAAACATAAGGGTCTGTAGGAGAAACAGTTTCTTTAGACACTTCCTCCTTTTCCTGTTACCTCAAACCTGAGCTGCTCATCTCCATGTTCAAAGCTCCCCTAACCCTTTGTCCATCTTGCTTGACTCATGGAATATCAGGTCAACCCCCGCCTAAGGTTAGGCCATGACCCCAGCATCCTATATCTCCTTGTTATATTTTTAAAAAACACTTTCTCCCCAGCTGCTCTAACCCTGGGAAGATTTCCTATAAATATCCACAACATTATCCCATTATACATCTTCAAACAGCTCTTTAAACCATACTATGATGCCCACAAAAGTTTTAACAATGCATAAGTTGCTTGTTTTATAAGTACACAGCCAGCTAATACTGTTTCTTATGTCCCTGTACATCTTAATCAGTTGTATCCTGTCAAATACTTAAAGGAGAAGACTTTTTGATCTGTGTTCATACTGTGCCTGGCATATATCTGAATTTCCAGATGTTAGTACAGAGAGCCACAGTTCCCGTGTGCTGTACTGTTAAATATATATACAGGTGCTTCAGTAAATCATGCAGTCATAAAGCCCTATAACATGTAGAATGAGGTCCTTGTCAAGGAAGCCAAAATTGAAACCACTGGCTCCAAAACCCGGACTTTTACACCAGTTCTATTACTGTCATAGTGTACATTCTGAAAAAGAAGCTCTGACTGAATTTATTGGGATTTGCAGCACAAAACACAGAGATATGAACAAAGGTATTATTTCTATATGATTAAACTAACATCAACAGTTATAAGAAATGAGTATTTTCTGCCTATCGCATGTTTATAATTCTTTCTCTTGCTTAAATGGGAAATGTGAAGCCACCTGAATTCTAATTTGGAGCAGAAAGTATTTTGGAGAGATGTGCTCTGTTTTTAAAATATCAAAATTATGCAGGATTCTTAAATTAAATCAAGATTTAACACAAATGAACAAAAAAAAATATATATTAAAGATTCTAGGGCTTCAGAAACCCTCAGCTGACCAGAGATTCACTTATTTACCACACTTTGATGTACACTTGACTCCTCAAAGCCACATTTTAAAATAAGCAATAAGTCTGAAAAACCCCAGTGTTCTAAATGAAATCATTATTCTGCAGACTGAACCTAATGCTGAGGTAATGTAGAGTCTGACCTTTCCAAATAAATCTCTCTTAATAAATGTTCCTCTCTACTCTCAGGAACAACAGAAGTCTCTAAGGCAGCAACAAACTAGAAACAAGGGCAAGATGCAATAGTGAAGCAGGAGGCAACGTGATTTAAAGGTGAAAGGATTTGGACGTGACCCTACTGGGCAAAACGAGGCAGAGAGTCTGCATTTATCACGAGTGCCTAGGGCATCTGTTTGCAGAGTCTGGACCTCTGGCGAACAGCTTCCTGCAACTCCTGTCTTCTACTTTTGAATTTTATCAACTTCATTTTTTATGTCAAAGAGACGAGAGGTGCACTGGTTGCTGTACATCAATTTACAGCAGGGAATCACTACTATGCATAGCAGACATTCATAATACCACTAGAGGGGCCATTATTTTTATCAGAATCAGTAAGTTTTAATTCCCAGGTATGAAGAAGAATTCTTTGAAAAAGTTAGTGGAAATTTGAAATCAAACAACTCCACGGAAACCCTTTTTTTGGTAGCATGACGCTTCGTTTTTTCGAGTAAACCAGAGATAAAAGATTGCGGCAGAGGTGAGACAGAAATGATGTTAATAACTTAGCTGAAATGAAGATTAGACAAAGGGACACGGCAGGGGAGCCATCCCGAGCCTACAGGACAGCGCTAAGAACGCACTTAGGACACTTGGTTGGAGTTCTATAACAAATTGCAGCACTTACTGGGGCCGGGGAAAGATCCTCTCCCCTGGAATAGGCTGTAATGGCCCGGCCTTTGTTCCTCTGAGCATTCCGAACAAAGCGCTCCAGTCCTCCGCTGGCTCTGCCGGGACACCTGGAGAGGTAATAGCATTCAATGACATCTTCCGAGCGGCAGGCACAACACAAAGGGACTTTTCACTTGGAACTGGGATGAGGTTAAGATACACACACGAAATCACACCCAGCAGAAACGCTGGCAGAGAAGCAGCAGAAAAGCAACTCGCTCACACAGTTTAAATCCCAGAACTAGGTAGTTCAAACAGAGATTTCAAAGTGATGCCCTCTGCTCAAAATCACGCCAATTCTTCTGGCAGATATCTGCTCTCCAGAGGAGTAGCAGTTATCCAGCAGTCAGGCCCCACACCGGCTGCTTACTCAGTCTTAACTTCAGAGTTTATTTGATGAGAAAATAAAAATTTTCCTAGGGAAAATTCTGGATGGATTTTCTTTTCCTCCTTCAAACGCTAAACAGATTCTTCAACTGTTTGCATACAGGCCCACTGCAATCTCCTCTAAAAGTCCTCCTAGAGAAAATATATAAATAAAAATTCTTGTGTGTTTGGTAACTTTAGTCCTATAGAGGACAGAGAGACCTGTGCTGAAGTAATACTCCAGTTATGCCTTCCTAGGTAATGAGCTTTATCTCTCAGGATCAATTTTCCATTAATAGCATTCAGTGCTCCATTCAACTTTCAAATTAATTTGACCTGTGAACCTGAGGTGTTCTGACGCTGCCTTTTAAACTACTGGAATGTAATGTCAACACAACACAGAAAAAAATTATTGCAGCAAGGCTTTAATAGGCAAAGTGATGCTTACTGGGGAATTTTAAGGCAGCTTAATGACAAGTAGGCAGCCCAAATTCAGATGACAATTGAAATAAATAAGTAAAAAATAAAACCAGAGGTTTCTGCTCTATCTACCTTAGCCATTAAGTCAGTAAGAAAGGCCATTTAAAACTGCTTTGTCCAGGACTCTCTGAGGAGAAGAGTGCTATGCTATTGATCTGCAAGAAGTTTATTTCTTCCACTCTGCAGTGTTAAAGGAATCAATCTTTTAACTAAAGAAAAAATGACGGTGCTGATAATGAAGATGAGGGCTGAGCTTTTGCTGGACAATGAGTGTGTTGTATTGGTGGTGTAAGAGCCAGGTCTGAGTGCACCTGTGACACACCAGTTGGGACGTTGTGGGCACTGCAGTCATTCCTGACACTGAAAGGGACACCTCCAAAATCTTCAGGGGGACAAGCAAATCATTAGGACACTGTCTGCATTTAATCTCTCAGTGCTCTGCATGGCACAGGTGCATTTTGTTACTCACAGTCCAAAAGTCTGAGGACACATTCAAGTGAATGCAAATGAACTAACTATAGTCACTGTCGGCTTCAAGTACATTGATATACGTATATGTATGTGGCTGTACACATGAGCTTGCATTCCTACTGTTCTATTGAAATGTTTTCCTTTTTTTTTTTTTTTGGTGGGCATTGTTTTGATTAAAAAAAAAAATCTGCTATACCAAAAAAGAGTTTGTTAGAAAGGGATGCTTAAGCTTCTAGAATCATCCCTTTTGTTAGAATCCAATACCTTGGTACAGGGAACAAAGATTAAACTGTTTCCACTTACCTGAAAGTGTACAGCAAAAAGATAAGAAATGCCAATTTTTTTCTTGCATTTTTCATAAGCAAGCAACACCAAACATCAATAAACCTTTGGCATTGAGGTTTTGGCTGTGATACGCAAGTCACAACTATTTTAAGAGTCATAGTTAAAGATGTACACCAATAATTTAAATCTTGAAGGTACTGAAAATACCTGCAGTGTTCCAAGAAAAATGTTATCAAGGAAATAGTCTGTTTATCCTTGAAAGGATATCAGTTTATCAGTGAAATAAATGAGAAAGTACAGGCACACAAAGTCCTGCAGATCTCTGGGAACTGGGGGCTCTAAAGGATAAAGATAGCAGGGTTACTATAGAAGAAGTCCACAGACCTTCGGAGTAGCAGCCGAGAAAATTTGTCTTCTATGCAATTCATCAAAGAACAGAGGCACAGATAACAGCCACTGAGGTTACAGGCATCGATCAATCCCTGACCTTTTCACTCCACTCTGACCCACGGGCAGTCACCTTCCTCTAGCTGTATCTGCATAAGAATTACAGCCTTTTTCATGGGAGATTTTGGTGGGTTTTTGTCTTTCAATTTTTTTTTTTCCTTTCCTTATTTTTCCCTTTTTGGCCTCTTAGAAGATGATACAACACATTATTTTAATTTCAGGGATGATCTGTTTTTTCACCTACAGCAAAGGAGAGGAAACAGAAGGTACTACACAGAGCTGAGCCTATCAAAACCACAGGCTATGATTTCCAGAGCTGGCATCAGCCACAACAGCAATAGAATCAGCTACTGGAGAATTCAGTTTACACCTCTATGAAAGCCCATGGAACACTTGCTTTCTCTAAGATCTGCACAAAAATAAAGATACCCACCACCAATCAGGCTAGAGGATTCCCACCTGGATAAAGGTGTGCACTCCCTCTGCCTTCAACTGTGGCACTGTGACACTTTGCTGTGCCAGAAAAATATCTGCAAAGGCTTAGGGAAGTTACAGCTGCCGTAGCATGCTGCAATACATCTCCTCTGCATGAAGGGCTGCTCCCTGCACTTCTAAACTGTTCTCTTGCATTTCCCGAGTGTGCTGGGTCTTTCTTCCCCAGGGAAAGGCAGATAAGGACAAGCACAGGGCAGGTGTCAGTCACATCACGTGGCAGGATGTTCAGCACTCACTGGAAACTTGTCTCTCACTCCAGTGCAGAGCATGGCAAGTCCTGCTTTATCAAAGAGACAATAAATTTAGCTGGCCACAAGGTTCCCTTTCTAAACTCTGCTTCTAGGAGTCTTTTAGGTCTTAAGTACACCCACACAGAGTTATTCCAGAATTTCAGATAGTCCATTTTATTACATGTGGAACAATCAAAGAGAACACTAGTTCTGTTCAGGAAATCAGGCTAATTCTTACAGCAGAGTAGGAGAAGATGAGGTTTCAGATAAGTTTCATTTAGTTATTATGAACACTGTTAAAAACATAACAGGAAAATTTGACATAGTAAAGCTTTAAATATAAAGTTCAGAAAATGTTAAAAAAAAGGAGAGATTCATGCAAAAGTAGAGTTTTGGTGTGTCTCATTATGGTAGCAGTTCCTCTAAATAAATGCAGAAGGCATTAAAAGCACTACTGTAATTTAGCAGTTGTTGGTTTTATGTCTCCACAGCACAGCAGGCCTCCACTGAAATGGGAGAGGATGTAGCTAAGTCACTTTTAACTTTTTCTGCATGGTTAATCTTAGAAAGTTTTGTGTTGAATCCATTGTGAAAAGACTCTCAGTTTGTATGACCATTTGGATATTAAGTCCTCTCTGTTCCTATTTAGAGCAAGAAATATGTAACAGTTTTTAAGATTTTTACATAAAATGTATAATACTCACCAAGTCAAGCTCTTCATTAACAATTTTTCCTAGCTGCTAATCTTAGTGGGTTTCAATGCTGTAAAGCAGAGCACCATAAAGGTGTTTTGCTCTGACATTCAATATAATTTTAGTCTAAATATTATATGACTTAGAAATAATTCATTTCAAGCTAAATTTTGCCTTAGAGTCAATTAAAAGAAGCAACACAAAACTAAAAACACCAGAAAATGTTTTAGTGAAACCCTGTCTTATATGGGGTTCATTTGTTACAGTTCCTGAAGATAATCTATATTCAGGAATACTGAGCCATGGCAACTGATTAATTTGGATCATTACTTACAAAGATCTAAAAATTCTACTACCGTAGACAAAACCTATGCATCTACTTAAATAGACATAATTACTCTGTCAAGTACATAAAATACTATTCCACCTCACTAAGGTTTTTTTTTTTATTTTTAAATAAGCACTATGATGCATTCATATTCTTCTGAGGTATCTGTTCTTTACTGAGTTGCATTCAGCGTGTTTAAGGAAGATGGTTCATTTTGGCATTAAAACCAAATTAGGATGTTTTGACGGGTCTTTGCCTATCAGTGTCTCTCACTGTGACAGTGGTTAAAAACTCAGAATGTTTATAAAACCACGTATGGCCTTGGGCAGCATTTTTGTTACAAAAAGCCCTTCTTAATTTCTTAACAAATGCACCTCAGATTTTACTAAACTGACAGATTTTTGGCTACACAAAAATATATTACTCATAGGTGTTGTATCAAGTAGACCAAACTTCCAATAAAAACATTCAGATCTAAACTTATTATTAAATAAAATCAACATTGCAGAGCTCAGATGCTCTCTGTTCTAGAGACTTTCCTGTCGTTATGTAGTCTTGTTTCCTGAGGCTTCAATGAATTTAATGAGTATTGAATTTACTTAGTAGCCCCCTTTCCTGAGCCAAACAGCAAAATGGGATCATGAAGACAGTCAGCAAAGAGCCCATTAATGTTACAGTTCCTAGAATGCCAGGAATCCCTCAAATAAACACACCAGTGCCATACCCCAGCACAGTAACTGCACCTGAGGAGGAGGAACGAGTCTGACTCACGCTTCCTTCAAGCCTTACCTTTGCCTCTAATTCTCAGGAAAAGCAGCTAAAAAATACAGATACTATCAGCACTTTTACACTGCCTACTGCAATGGGGCTGGGGCCTCTGAGAGGCTTGCAGTGTAAATAACACAGAGTAAATAACAATGAAATACTTTTTAACTGTAGAAACTCATCAACCATGCTAAAACGTACATCACACACTGCCTCTGTCTCTCACTGTTCATTAAAAGAGAATGAATCCTGAGGGAGGCATCACTGAATATAGATATGTCTCCAACACACCAAATCATACCCTGAGCCTTCAGTAAAGCTAATAAAACCATATTAAATACATTCCAAAAGTTCCCTTGGCTTAGTCCAAGCCACTTGGGCAATTTATAATTTAAAGGAGAATATGAGATCAGAGGGTGATGAAAACAGTGTGATCGAGAATTTGAAACAACAGTTTATCTGTTTTGTCATACTCAGAGGATGTACTGATTTACTGAAATTTGCTTGTAGAGAACTCTGTATTTTCACTTTCAAGAATGGTACATACGGTAACATTGGACTCCCAAATAAATGATAAAATATAGTACTTGTAAAATCAATATAGTCAAACCCACTCTATTTTAAACTAATGGGGTGCTACAGTGTTCATATATATATATTCTACCTACCCCAACAGTCACCAGCATCCTACACTCTGGGCTGGCAAGGCTTTTAAGTGAGAGTGCCTGAGATGCACTCTGCCCTCGTCACAGTCATTCATTCCTAGCAGTTCCATTCCATTGAGCACCTAATTTCAGTGAAAGTTACAGATCATAAATGCCCAAGACTAGCACAAAGAATATTTGCTGGCCTCAACTCTCCTTCTCCCTTCATTCTTGCTATTCCAGACATTTAGGTCAATTCAATATCTTAAAAGGACCCAGGGATTCCTAAGAGAGAACTAAACTAAGAATGACCATAACAAATAGTTGATTAGTTTAAATGAAGTGGAGAACAATTACTGAGATAATGAAGTGATAAAGTAAAATGAGTGAAATAATGTGAAATAATGAAAACAAGCTTCTTAGCTAATTCGATCACAGTTCTTATGAGATTCAGTTAAGTGTGTAAGGCCTCCTCCAAGAGAATGACAGTAAGCTGTAAGAGAAATTTAATATGAAATTCAGTGATGTGAGTTTATGTTCTTATACAGCACCTATTTAGCATCTAAAATCCCTTTTCTGATATTACAGTCTCAAAACACAATATTTTGCTAGTACATCACAGCTCCCAGACTGGAGCTAGCCTGGAAGAGGTTGAGGGACTTGGTTCAGTTCAACAATCTTTGGGAGGGCAGAAATTCACCCAGACCAACACCCTTCTCCAAGCAAGATTCCCACCACTTCTGCAGTAGCAGAAGGCTCCAGCCCTGCCGGCTTAGATAATACTGTTGGCACAATGCAGAGACCAAAGCACTCATCTGCAACACTTGCTTAGCAATAGATTTAAAGAAACTCATCCCTGTGAAGTGGTTCCTAACTTTTACCTCATTATTGGTTCTTTGTGAGCTCTGCACAGCAACTGCCAATTTAGTTTATGTAAAATATTAATCTCCTCAAATGCAGTGACAAAAACTTTTCTTTTAACCTGGCATTCAAACCCGTGTCCATATTCCCCCGTGAATGGGTGCCTACAACACAGCAACAAATGCAAACCCATTCACATCCGCACTGCTCCATCTCGTAGGTTTCTTTCCCTGAAGAAATCCCCTCATGACATCAGCTTAGCAGGACACACAGAATCATTAAGACCTCCATCTATCCTCCTCCAAATCATGGAAAAGACCTCTAATATCATCTAGCCCAACCTTGGACCAGACACCATCTTGTCAACTAAAGCACAGCATGGAATGCCAAACTCAGTCATTTCTTGAACACCATCGGGGTGATGACACCTCCACCACCTCCCTGGGCAGCCCCTTCCAATGCCTGATCACCCTTTCGAGTGAAGAAATACTTCCTGCTATCCAGCCTAACCCTCCCCTGGCACTCCTCAAGACTGTCCTGTCACTCGTCCTGGTCACACCTCTCTTACCCTGTCACACCTCTCTTACCCTGTGACTTGTCCTGGTCACATCCCTCTTACCCGGTCACACCTCTTTTACTCTGTCACTTGTCCTCCCTTGCTCCACCTTCCTCTCAGGGAGCTCAGAGTGATAAGGTCTCCCCCTTTCCCTTCAGCTGCTGCTCGCAGGGCTTTTCCCCCTACACCCTTCAGCTTTATTGCCCTTCTCTGCACACACTCCAGCACCTCAATGCCTTTGTTGAAATAAATGGCCCAGAACTGGACAGTACTCAAGATATGGCCTCACCAGTGCTGACTTACACCTTGCACGATGTAAGATCTCACAGAAATCTCTATTTTAACCTAAAGAATCATACTTTTGCATAGCTTTGCTTATTAAAATAAATAAATAAATAAACACTCAATTACTAATATTCTTTACATTTGCATGCCATCAATAAATCTGGAATTAAAAAAAAATCTAAAAAAAGTATTCCGCATCACTTCTGTGCCCAGTCAGCTTTTCTGTTGTCTATCAAGGTGAACTATTTGATGCTTACAAGCCACAAAATGCCTAATATGGTGTACAGTTTTACACAGACACTGACACTAGTACATTACATTGTGTTTGTCAATGGCATTTAGAGCAGCTGGCTTTTTGAAATAAAGCATGTATTCAGTGGAGTATCATTAAGGGCAATTGAATTGCCCTTCATCTGTTTCTGGGGCTCTGTGGATGAAAAAGCAGCATCTGGAAGCTTTACGGGTATTATCTAGCTTTCTGTTTTATTCTGTTTAGGCAGACTTGTCTGTTTTTTCACACATTAGACTCAAAGGCAAAAGGATTTCCAGCAATGACCTCCTTCTGATGAAACTCCTCTTTATCCGCTGCTTTTCTTTTCTTAGCAAGTGATGAAAAATCCTTTATGGGCGTGAGATTACCTAAATCAATAGTGACTTACCCATGCACAGCAGTGCTCAGTTGCCGGTTCATCACTATGTCTGTTTACTGGCTGCACTGACTGTCAGAGGGAACACTCACCTGTCCCAGCACTTAGCTCAGCGCTGTGGTAAACAGGGACACTAAATATTCCAAATATTCATGTTTTCAGGCTTATTGGTATCAGGGGCAAAGTTTCTCTCTTTGTGATGGCAGCAGTGCTACACTTGAAGACAGCTGGCAGTTCCTAATAACTGGACAGCTTGTTGCCCCTATCACAGTAAGTGCCACCTTATCATCCTTCCAAAAAAGTGGCTGGTCCTTGCTTCCCAGGAAACTTCCCTGAGCTTGCAGGCTGGGCTCAGTCCCAGGTATGTGTCTGCTCAGCTGTCACTGGCCTCCCTGCCCAGGCGGCTTGCATAGCGATTTCTACATAAATATGAATTACACACCTTGAACAGTCAGTTCTCTTTGGCAGCCCCACGATCCCTTCTCTGTGCCTGCTGGCTCCTTTGACCTCTGCTCTCTAGACACCACTTTATATCCCACTTATTGGATATTTGGTTTCTCATTTTCCTCGCACACTGCTCCAGACAGCCAGTCCAGTTCCTGCTGACTCCATCCTGCCAGCTAATCCCTGCTGGGCCAAGCTAGAGATACCTGACATACGGGTAGCTGGCAAAAGAGACACAGACAGATTTTGGTGAGTGTCTGCAGGGACTGGCTCAAGCATAATGATTTTGGCTGGATTAAGAGCTATTATATCACTTGAAAAAGATCTTGTTCAACTGGCTGTTTTCAAGGCCAGCTTAGCATACCCAGAGCCCTCATGCCAGGAGAAGACACCAACTGGAGTTCTACCAATTCCCAGCTTTACAGTTCTTCTCTAGAGGGGCAGTTCACCAAACACCAAAACCTTCCCTACCATAGACTTCAAGGAAAAAAATGTCAAGCACATCTTCTACAGAGGTACAAATCACTCTTCATGTTGGCCCATGGAATAAGCAACAAGTCCTATGGAATATCTTTGGAACATTTGCAGACAGCATTTTCCCTCCTGTGATCCCAGGAAAAGAATGCAGGTCTTGAAGGAGGCAAGAAAAAGCTTCATCCAAAGAACTGCATCCTAGGAGACTTTATGCTAGAAAAAAAAAAAAATGAACTGAATTATGTATTGTTCATGTAAACAGATAGAGAACATGGACACCAGCAGAAAGCATAACTTTTGGAGAAGTGTTGGAGGAAGAGGGGAAAAGTGCCTTGTTTCCATTTTCTATCCATGAAGGGTGACATTCTGGGGAAATAAAAGATGTGTTTGACTGGCCTGTCCTTGCCTGGTGCCTCAGTCAGGGCATCAGCCTGGCCTCTAGCTATTAATCAAACACGCTTTACTTCATTAGCTTCTTAGCCTTCTGGATCTTTTCCCTCCCTTGACAGGGGATGCTGTGTCATGCAGCAGGAATTTTGCCCAGGTGGAGCTCCTGACATCTGCAGCTGCCTGCATTCACACTGATGCATCACACCCTCAGCAAGCCTGGCAATCCCCTTTTGGAGAGAGAAATAAATGGGAGGCAAATGAGGGAACAAAAGGAGAGAGGGAAGGAGACTCCAGGCAGCAGACTGCAGGATAAGCAACATGAAAGAGTTAAAGGCTAACTTTCCATGTGAGCATCGAGTACAGAGGAGTTGCTACAGAAATCAACCTGTTCGTTTAGATATCTGCTCCAGGAGTACATGTGTAAAAGACAGCTTGGGAAGGGAAAAGAGGAGGCTTCATAGTTTTCCTGGTATGGGAAGGAAGATAAATTTTAGCCTTGCAATTACCATTTTTACAGCAGCATAAGTCAGTTAATTTTTGTACATTATTGTTCCATATTTCAGAAGGCATTTATTTTCTCTAAACAGTCAGAAAGTCTGAGTACATTATTCATATTTTTTCTCCATTTTCATAAAGTCCTGCTAATAGAACACTTTCAAGAAGGCCACAGTCATTACCAGAATGTTCTGTTACAATACCAAAGAGAGCAAGCACTCTACACAAGTGAATAAAACAGCACTCTCTGTTCCCTAAATGACAAGGGCAAAACACTATATTCTGATTATTTTAAACCAGCCAAAAATTCAAACCTTTTTAACATAGTCCTAAAATTAATCAGGCAAAAACCCTTTCAATTAGGTTTAGCAGTCCTGTCACCCTCAGAATTTCAAATAATAAACACAAGAATCACTTAAAAATTCCACAGTGTCAGCATAACACACCTCATATAGCCACAACAAATGAAAAGGCCCAGGCATTAGCAGCTGACCATAATAAAAATGGCTTTAGGTGTGACAAGGATGTGGCAGCACCTGGTACCCTGGGCAGCTATCACTAATGAGCATTGTCTCTCCAGTTCTGCAAATTTGCATTATTTGATTGGTATAGTATTTCAGTGGTATACAATACATCTGTAATAAATATATTATGGGTCCATTCTCAGAAGTTCTCTTGGAGAAGGACAGGGGAGGTTTCATACCACCCAAACAGCAAATCTACCACATCAGAGTAATCACATTACACCATCAGTGACAGGATTAAAAAAAAAAAGTGACAAGCAAACTGGAAATAGTCTGATTCAGAAAGGCCAGAAGTCAGCCCTGTCCCAGACTCCTGGAAGTCCTGTATCCTGTGGCCAGAGACTATCAACAGCCGTGTCACAGTCAAAAGGATTTCTGATGGGAAGGATTCTGGAGCACTCAGAATGAATATATTTTGCCAACCCACCAGAAGTTTGTTAATCAGCTTTCTAGATGAGCTCAGTTTAAGATGAGAAATTAAAACAGAAACTTTGGAAGCACACAGGTTTTAAGACTTGAGTCAGACATACAATTTTGGAATTTCTAGAAACCCCAGTACAAAAGATTTGTTTATTGGAAATCAGAGATTTAAAAGCAAGAGAAAAATAAGGACAGAACACAGTGATTGAAATGTAGAGGAGCAACACAAAGAGGAATTTGCAAGCTGCAGAACTGCTCAAATTAAGTAAGTTTTCATGGGGAAAGCCAGATATAAGCACCCCGGGCTACATTACCAAGTCAATAATCTGAACAACTCAGACAGGCATGGAAAAGTCCTAAGTTTCAAGAAGCACTGAAAACATAAGCAGAGCTGCTGTACAGGCAGAACCAAGGTATTCACGAGGTACAAAGGCAAACCTCAGCACTGTCCTATTTTTTGTACAGAGTTCCTAAATTTGTGTACAAGTCTGTAAAGTTGTACACAAACCTCAACCCCAATAGAAAACAGCAGGCAGAGATTTTCAATAGCCTTGAATCTAAAGAATCTTTACTTGCAAAAGATTTCTGAAAACTTACAGAAATTTTGCCAAGTGGTTTTCCAAGGGATTTATTTTCCTCACCGGCTTATATAAACTGATGGTTTTCATGCTGCAAACTATTTGTGGATAGTGTAGCAAGAGCACTACCATTTGAAATGCTAGACTGCTTGAACATTGAAGTCAAAGGATTTTTTTCATTATTAACAACTGAAAGCCCTGCCACAGTTGGAGAAATGCCTTAATTTATAGAAGTTCTCAGTTTGGTTAATGGAAAAATACACCCTTTTGCCCCCAATCCATTTTGGTGTGTGAATGCATAGACATTTCATTCCAATGGAGCATCAGAGCACAACACTAAATTTTGGACACTCTTAGCATGATTACTTTGCAATTATGGCATATGTATTATGGCAAGTCCCAAGTAAATTATGAACTCTGTATATTACAAAGGCACTGTGAAACACTGATTGATTTGGACAGTTTGTAGTTAATTAAGTTCATTTCCAATTCCATCTCTTCACACAATTTCAAAGCATTCTGCATTGAAAGCCCATTTTCAATTAGTAAGGAGGATGAGACAAAAAAGTATTAATTATAAAAGTGGCAATCCCCATTTAAATTGTCATAGTACAGCAATTTTTTATGTTAAATGTTGAGAAATTGGAGAGTTGTACTTGTCTAATACATTTTTTTCCTTTATATATATCTCATATATATTAAATCCGTACAAAGTAGTGCCATAGCATTTTTCAAAGTAAGGACTATATTATTGCTCACAAACTTGTACAAAACTCAAAAAGGTAGAAAAATGTCTGTGCTTGACTGGATCAAATTAAGTGTCTTGGCCTGGTTCTTCTCACTGCTACTGCACTCCTACCTCCATGTAATTCCATTACTTGAACTGAAGCAAACATCCCCTCCAAAATATTGAAGGGATTCTGATATTAGTTGAACTCTATGCTGCCAAAGGGGTACCCAAAGGAAGATATTCAGTTTTATTAGTGTCTGATGCTGTTCAAAAAGAATAGGCACTTACAAAACTGCTTTTATAGAGGTACAAACTCTTGGGAGTATGATGAAAAAAAAGATTAAAAAAAATCATCCTTTAAATTGCCGATGTTATTCTACAAAACAGGTGTCCTTAAGCACAGTATTACCTTTCTTCATGTGAGCCAAAAACCTCCAATGCCCACTAAAAAGAGAGAGAAGGAAGAAAGCCCCAATGTTTTTTGTGGTGCCATTCAAAGGTGGCACATCTTAATTTGCTGCTTGTACTCTCTTCACCTCTAGCACAGACTGCCAGCCGCAAACATGACACCAAAACGAATGATAGGAGATTAGCAGATGCACGGTGCTTTAGACCAACTTTTCTAACTCCATTTGCTGGATTTTTAACTGTCATCTACCGGCCAGCTGCCCCTGGCATGGAGCCCCTGCTCCAAAGCCAGGATGACTTCTTTAACCACTGGCACGTGCCCCCTGGCCCGGCTCATCCCCCTGCCCTCTTCTTTGCCAGTTTGGTAGCAGGTTCTCGTAGCCACACTGCAACACTGGAGCAAGGGGAAAATGACCGGCACTGGAAAACAAAAAATTATTCCAGGCAGGTAGAAGGACAGGCAAGAAGGAAAAACACAACCAGAAGGAGTTAAAGTAGAAAGTAGGGCTTCAAGAAATGGGAAACTTAAGTTAATGGGAAACAAAGATAAAGTCAACCAAATGCAGAGAGTCTTGCAGCTTCAAAAATGAACACAGATTAAAAGGAAGGAGAACAATACACCTCTTTCATGTTTGTGAGCTGTCTGCAATATCCTGTCACTTTCTCAGCTCTCACCAAGCACTCTAAGAGCGAAGAGCTTGTTCCTCACACTCCAGATATTTTTAAGTGCTGATTTCAGCATACCAGTAGATAATTTATCTCAGACAAACCTGGGACTGTGCTGGGGGTTTCAGACAGGGCTGGAGCTCACAGCCAGAGACAAGCTGTGCCCAATGGCACCATGATAGAGGGCATGAGAGAGGGGTTTTGTGAGATGTATTGCAAGGTGTCCTTGCTTTCTACCCTTATGCTTATTTCCTTCATTTGAAGTTGCACCCAGCTGAGAAAAACACTTAAACTGGTATGAAATGAGATCCATGGAAGATGATTTCTATCAGCAGCTCGTTAGAACTTATTTAAAAATCTGCTCTTTACTCAAAGAGAATTAAATTTAGTGTCATCTGAGTAGAAAATCTCATCACTGGCAAAACATATTTTTAAAAAATCTAACTGTACAATCAATAAAACTACATCTGTTATATTGGTTTGGCCTTTTATTCTAATGAAGGACAAGTTATGAGACATGCATGAACTCCTTTTAAGCACCCCATTAGAGCTGCAAACGTGCATAAATAATTTGTTTGATAAATCAAGAAAAAATCCCTGTAATTTTGATACCCTATTCTCGCATCTGAACACACAGCAGGTACAGGCCACCAGTACAACCAGTGCTCCCAGCTGCACCAGCAGCCTGCACTGATGGACCCTGGGCCGGTCTGCACTGCTAACCTGACAGTGGCATTTGTGTATTCCGTCAACATAAGGTTCCAGAGATTCTCCTTTGGGAGATATTTAGCCATCAATTCAGAGAGACAACGTTCAGGATACACAGATATCCATAATTAGGAGGTAGATAGATAGATAGATATATATATAGAGAGAGAGAGAGAGTGAGAGGGCATTTATCCCTAAAATATTCAGGTGCAACTGAAATATCAATAATTAAAAGATACTGGTGAAGGAAGCCTTGGAAAAAAGCTCGCACTTGCCTAGTTTTGAGGGGTTTATGTGTGTGTGTGTATGCATGTGCTACCTGCAGGGAGGGGGAATTATTTTTTTCTTTTTATTTTTTTAATCAGCTTCACATTACTGACAGTCAGGCAGCCAATGGGTGGAGAGAGTACTTCTAGACTGGTTCGCCTTTAGGAAAATTTTAAAAAAAAAAGAACAGCTAGCATGAAAATCTTTTAAAGAATTTGATATTTTTCACATGGAATTACCTCCCTCAGCACTTGACATGCATTTGGAAACCGAATTCAAAACAGAATGTGGCGATGAATTTGTGAAAGAAAATCCTTTGGCTATTTAATCAGTGTTACAGGATCTATACAGGTATGCCTGTGCATTTCTTTGGAAAAATCAAGCAGCTGGGGTGTGGGAGGTGCGTTTTTTTGTTGTTTTGGGTTGGTTTTTTCCCCTTTTTCTTTCCTTTTTAGATGCAGAGTCCTGGGTGGGATGAGTCTGCTCTCACAGTGTGTAACACTGCTGCAATTAAAATCACAGCCACTCGAACAATACCACCCTTGAGAGGAAAATAAGAAATCACTGACTTCAGGGTCTCAGCCACCTTGTTCCTTGATTTGAATTAGCTCAAATCTGATGTGGAAAATGGAGAAATTAAAAAAAAAAATTAAGAAAGGAAAAGAAAGGAAAGGAAAAGAAAGGAAAAGAAGGAAAGGAAAGGAAAGGAAAGGAAGAAAAGAAAGAAAAGAAAGAAAAGAAAAAGAAAAGAATAAATGGCTTTAAGAAGAGTCTGTTCTGTTACCATAAAAAAAAGCTAAGAAGAGAGTGGTGAATACTGATAAACTTACCCTAAAAGACACAGATAGAACACTGAAATTATCTGAAGACTCTAACTGCTCATCAATTTATCATTTTGCATATTTATTATTTGCATATAGAAGTTCACATCTTATTTCAATAGTGAAAGCTCAAATGCCCACATATGAAACAATTTTGAGAAAGAAAATAAAAGGAAAACACCCCACTGACATCCCAAATGCTGCAGCTGGAGCTCAGACCCAGGTTCCCGAGCCCGCTGGGAGGGTTTCAGACCTGCTGCCCTGCAGGGATCCTGTCACTGCTCTGACCATCACCAGCAACAGGAGGTGCAGGTGAACAGAGGGGATTGGCTGGAGGTCCAATGGAAATGGACTTGGCCATGGACTGCACTGTCACTGGGTCAGTGAAATACCGACTCAGCTGAGTGACACCTCCTGCACAGAGGGCCACTCAGAAGTGCAAAGCCCAATATTATTCATGATACAGACTAAATTGTTTTAGCCAAGGGAATCCGAGAAGCTGGCCAAGAGAAGAAAAGAAGTCGTGGTTACCAACAACACTGATTTTCCTGACACTTGAATAGTCAAGAGTTTTCTTCAGAGCAAAGTGCCTAAGAAGCTACTGATGCTAAGAAGCAAAAAATATCAGCTTTCAGTGCTTTTTAACATATAGATATAGAATATTTAACCTACATGGACAACAAACGGACAGACCTCCAAGGATACTAAATCCTAGTTCTTTAGAATTTAAATTAATATTAAAATAGGGGCATTAAGTTTCAAAGCTTGACATTACTGATTATTTAGATTAGCCACACGGGGGAAAACTACCTTTGTGCAAACTGGAGCAAATTCCTAAAGCTCCATATAAATGTACTGCTATTAATGTCAATATACTTCTTACCCACAAAGGGAAATTTCATTCAGGACACCCAAAGCTTTAAAGTGAAATAGGTAATTCTCCTTTATTAGAAGATGGTACATGTATTTCATAAGTATCTAAGTTCCCCTATCAAACATGGTGTGCCAGACCTGAGTACACTATTAAGGGATAACCATGTTATTGTGTTAAAGAGTTAAGGCCGTTCCACATCCTACTACAACAGAGGTGAAAGTTTGTTTCTCTGCATGGCATTGGTCATTCAGCTGTACCAGCAAATTCAGAAATCTTTCTTGAATTCTTACTTCTTTTTGTCCTCTATTTCTTCTATATGAAGATTTTTCTCAAGAGGTCCAAAGCTATAAAGAAAAAAAAGAAAATGCCACCTGGCTGAACTCTGTAAAACTAAAGAAGCACAAAGCACCTGTGTAAGTCCAGAGAGCTGGAACCACTGGTGCCACTTAAATCAACAACTGAGCCCCCATTAATGCCAGCAGAGCTACACTTAGGCCTCCTGCCTCTTGACAGCCTCTTCAAAATAACAGCAGCAACAAGCATGGGATTGGGTTGACAATCATTTACATGCAAGTGTGACCTTTCTTACTCAGTGGTGACATTTGTATCCTATTAGCAAAATACTGTATTGTATTTAAGCAATAATTGCTTTCTCTATGGAGACAAACGACATGTAAATCAATAAATGACGAGGGTGCAGGCCAGGCACACTATTGATTTTCAGTCATGTTCATCTCTGAGCTTAATGCTGAGAAAACACAGTATATGCTATGATTTTTTACAAGTTTCATCTTTTGGGCTAGATAGTTTTCTGAGAATTCAGAAAGGTGCTACCCACTTGAGAGAGAAGAGATTACAGGGGAGTGAGAATTTAGCAGCTGTAATCAAAGTTAACACAGGATCTTAAAACCAAATGCTGGACAAATCAATACTGGTTTGTACAACACCCTTGTCATCTCCTTGGCTGCTATGGTTGATCAAATTACACATGAATATCATGTGTATTAAACCAGCAGTTAAATGCACCATCACTGAAACAAGCAGAAGGTTTACAGAAATTTCAGAGAGAACCATTTTAATTGCCTTTTCCCTTCATAGGAAAACCAAATTATTCAAACCTCACAACAATAAGACCCTGGCAAGTGGCAGATATCAAGAAGGGCATTCCTGAAGTGCTGATGAGAAATGACAACACAGATTAGAAATTTTAATATAAAAAATAAGAACATAAGGGAATAATCTCCCTGTTTTCCTTTTATAAATTTATCTAGAACTAGACAGTCAGTCATTAAAGATACCATACTCCAACTCTTAAATAAAAACTATGGTTTTAAACAACTCATTTTTAAAACACAAAAACTTGACCAGTTCTTGATTGCTCTTTTCTGAAACTGCAGAGAAAAAAGCAAGAAAAATCTGAAATGGATTTCCTAATGGATCAAAAAAAGTGGTCACTACCTAATGTCTGTGACATGCACAAGGGGTCTGCTTGTGACAAAGAAGAAAAACTTCAATACACAGGCAGCCTCAACCATGCAGGAAGACATAAGGAACCCTTGCTAGCAAAGGTACCAAGTCACCTCTGTGAATATGAGCCAAGAGGTCTGTCACAGGAAATAAGAAATTCATTTCACTCTCCCTGGTACATTATTGCAATAGCAGCACTGACTTTTCTAAATCTCTTCCTAAATCATTAGGAAGGTCATTGACAGAAAATATTTTAGGGGATCTAGTCAGACTGATTTGGGATAATGTTTTCCATAAATATCTCTGTGACAGCCATAATTTAAGAACCTGTGTTTTTTACTTCTGAAAGTTGAAAACTTAACCTTCTTTTCTCTTCTCTGCAGCCTTAGCACCGTGGGGTGAGGGACGAGCGAAGAATAATCCCACAGTGTTATTTGATGCTGATCAGACCTTTCTGTGCAATATAAAAGGAGCAGACACCAATGTTCACTTCCTCCACAAAGGCTAATTTTCCTTCCACTAGATGTTATTTTGAATATGGATTATACAATCTAAATGCAGTTGTTCAGTATGCAAGACTCCATAATACCCTACAACTGAACCAAGAGGTTAAGACAGTTTTAATCTGACTGCACTAAATTATTGATCCACTGGTCCCTTTTCCAGATTTTAAATCACCCAAACAGAAGGAAAAATAAATGCATTAAGACTTTCCAGTCTCAGTGAGAAAATATATGTAGGTAGTTTGAGTCCCTACAGTAAAAATAATCACATGGCGTATCTTGCAGTAATCCATCTGATTTTGAATTAACCACTCAAAAAGCAGTTTATTTCAAAAAATATGTTTTTAGTTTGCTTGAGAGTTGACTATATATAAGCCCCATCTATCAATTCCTGCAGTTTGAGTATTACCGTATGAATAATATATGCCTTTGTCATGTGAATAAGATAACAGCCTTCACTCCTCAGTGCTCTACATTTCTTGTTCCAAATGTGACATAAAATACAATTTTTCTCAAGTAGCTGAAAAGGAATTTAGAATAAATGAATTATGAACACTTGAATGGAGATAGACACTAATTTTGTAAAAAAAAAAAAGAAAGAATGTGAAGCAAAATATCAAGAGTTATTTATTAAATTCAGTGAGACATTAGAAGGGCCTAAAGATATAGCTAAAGAGTGATGTTTTCTCAAAAAACATGCCTGAATGCCTGCACATCTTTTTAAGTTACCGCTTCAAAAGCTTCTTAAGCCCTCTTGAGCCTACAGATGTGAATTCAGATGGATTCAATTCTGGTCACTTTGTCTTATTTTCAATTTTTTTCACTCTGTTTTATTTTATTATGGAGGCTCAGGAAATCTCCAAAGCATCAGGAAACTGCATCTGTTTAAAACAGGTTCCAGGATGGGGCAGAATAGGAATATCACTCAACTGCAGCTCCTGAGCTCCGGGTCAGCAAAGCCACGATTTCTGTTTCTGAAGCAATTCTACCAACACAATTCAATGTCGGGCGCATTGTCCATAATGCAGCACCATGGACCTGCCTGGATGCTGACCACACTCCATAGAGCTCTGGCAGCAGAAATAACCATGAAAAATCATCAGCTAACAAGAACCACTAAGAAGGGATTATTTGGCATGCATGTATGGCTGAAATATTCTCTGAGTATATTTTGGTCCCGTGGCCTCCCTCACCCCATTTTCTTTACGTTCTTAAAAAAATAAAAGAGAGTCTTGGCTTTCCCATTTTTCACTATATTTCAGACATATTGCTTTCATTTCAGGCCAAAAAGGAATTGGAACTTTATTGTCATGGAAGAGTCAAGAAGAAGCCCAGTACTTATTTGTTTTGGACCAGGAACTGTTTATTTTTCTGTCTTGTTTTTTCCAGGTTTTTAACACATGGGCACACACAGTTATTTGGACTGTCATAACAACTGTTTAAGACATCTCTGTGTTTGATGTATGGTGAAAGAGTCGTAAAAAAAGACAGGAGTGGAAGAGCCAAACAATTACAGGCAAAATTGCAAGGGGTCATGTTTGGAGGGAGATGGAAAAGATGAAAACGAGCCTTCATATAATAACAAATCCAAGAAGCACTGAAAACCTTAGAATTGTCAAAATTCTCAAAAGAAAGCATTTGGATTTTTGTTTTAAAATTGATATGTATCTTAATTTTTAAAGACTTAAAAGAGTTGAATTAGGGTTTTCAGAGTGAAATCTATTTTCTGCTAACCCAAAATGATTTTCAAAATTATTTCTCTGTTCCTGTGCCTGAGAAAAAACACAATTTAGGAGAACTCAGCAAAATTTTCTTGCTGCCTTCTCCTCTGGTAAAATCAGCAATCTAACATAATTTACTCACACAGATTAAATCTGTATCTCTACAGGTCTGCAACAGCAAAACACTTTCCTAAAACCTTGGGCTGGTGGTCACAAGGAGAAAGCAGCCCAACAGTTTAACAGCAACGGACTTGGGCTTTTATTCTGTTGTGGTAAAGAAACGTCCTCGTGTCAGACACAGCATTCCCTCCTCAAGCCTTGGCTTGACCTTTGAAAATCACAAGGAACCTGAAGAAATGCCATGGGTGGATAACGGTTAATGATGTTCACCAAAGCAGTGACATCATCCTGAGCCAAACAAAGCCATCCGCCTGCACTCTCCTGTTATCCTCCTTAGAAATGGAAAGTCACAAGCACTAAAGCAGATGATAACATTTGTTTTAAAGGAAATGTTAATTGAAATTGGCATGCTGCTGCTCACAGCTAGGAACAGGACCCCAAGGGATCAGCAGAAAGAAAAGGAAAAAAAAGGTGAGTTTTGCCAGCCAACGATGGGGAGGACTCCATGTCTGATAATCCATTTTTAACTACTGCAAGATTAACTCTGAGCTGGACAAAAAGCCATTTCTAAAGGGCAGAAAGCCTATTATCTGCTCTTTTAAGCATGTGAGTGGGAGGTGAAGAAAATAATCACATGAGATCTACATTTTCTTAATTATTTTTTAAGAGATGCTGGGACCTGAATATCTCAAAATAAGAAGAAAAATATTCATTTTAATGCATGCCATGTAATGCTTATCACTTAATCACTGTAAAGTGCTGTCAGGTTTAATTACAGTCTTCAGTGGCCCAGCAAGATGAATAAGTCATGAATCTTAATACCCAAATCCAAATCATGAAAGTCCTCTTTCTCCTTCCCTCCCAGTGCATACTGGATCCCTCAGAAGAAAACAACATATATTAACAACCACTCCTAAACAGAACAACAAACTAGCCCAAATAATTTTTTTGTTAAAAGCTGTTTTGATAGCAGGGACCAAAGTTTACTTAATGGGCAAGAAATAACCCAGGTCAGGCTCACTCTGCATTAGTAATTGCTTTGTAAAGAGCTATCCAGGGCCAGGGGACACTGTAAATGCTGAATAGCAGTTGGGAAGAAAAGATTCAGGTGTCAGTGACTGCAGTGACTGAGCAGAGACACAATCTCAGAGCTCATTGCAGCAGCCTGCCAAGCTCTGCACTCACATGCCCGCTATCGGGAACGGTGGCACTCTTCCCAGGCACAGACCTCCAGGGGGAAGGACTCTTCTAAGTTTTTTCCCCATGCTATGCTCCATCTCACAGGCATCCTGCTGGCATGAACAACCACTAAGCCTCCAGCTCCTCGTTTCCCCAGGAGTTTGTTTATTCATGAGCTCAATGTTTATCTCAGGGCCCAATAGAGTCTAAAATGCACTGGCACCTGAATGGTTTGAGGAACGGCACTTAAGAACCTGATCAACGAAACATTTTTCTCTGACTTTGAAGTAAGTATGACTTCAGATAAAAAGAAACACTATTCAAGTTATCAAGCAACTATTCTCTGATATTTTGAGGAACGTGGTAATAACAGATCTTCATTACAGTTTGCAGAATAATTTCTGGCCTGTGGGAAATGACCTGCTGGGCAGTCCTTACAGAAGACAGGTAGGTCTCCATGCCCAGTTTTTTAAATAGACTTATTCACATCTCCAGTCATGAGAAAAATCAATACAAGTACAAATTGAAGATAGTGTCAAAGTCACAGCCCCATGGCAGCTACTCCTCACAGGGTTAGACCCTTTGCCAATTGAGATGGCCTTGGCGGCTGCACAATTCACTCCTTTGCTCTGCAGCGTCACCCCTTCCCCGAGTGCTGGAATGTTTTACTGCTTTCAGGGGCCAGAACAGCAGGAATGAATCTGATCCAGAATTCACAATGTTCAGCAGGATGCCCTCGCTCATTTTGAACTGGCTACCAGGGAGGTTTCCCTGACTTTTGTTTTCTCCTTTGCCCTTTTGCAGTGTCTGAATGGAAATGCAAAACTGCTCTCTCTGCTTTCTTGCCCTCTTTTGGCTGTCATTGGGTCTATTCCTCACTCGAGATTACATCATGCTCTAATGGCTGTGTGTGTGTTTGAAAGCCCCCTTCCCTCACTGCAGTTAAAAAAACCTCCTTACAACAAGTGGCATCACCTGAGATATTGTGACTGACTTCAAGTCACTGCCAGTGAATATGAAAATATGGTCATTATACAAATACACACACACACCACCCCCAAAAAATACATAGGAATACTTAAACCTAGAGACAGTTACAGTCTTGCATGTACAGAAAAATAAGTGAATTTATTGAAAACATAAAAAAATATCTAATTCCTCTGAATATCAAAATATGATTTTTAAAATTTGATTCCTCACATTCAACTTGATTAGTAGTTCCAATACTGATTGTTTAGAAAAGAGATAGGACATACTTTGCTGCAGCACTTTTCTGACCTGAATGGGTTGCTGCATTTCAAATGTGAATACTCATTATTGTCTCTTTTCAGAGTTTTCGATTCAGCAGCCAAATGATGCTTTTAAGGAAAAGGAAAGCCTAAGGCCCATACTGAAAAAAAAGGATGCATTAGAGCTATGGAAATAATTTATTCATACCCTAGTGTGCAAGAGCCACTCTCAGCCAGATATATGTGTGTGACAAAACTCTTTAGGAAATCAGCTTCTATTATAGAGCATATTTAGAAAGGTAAAGCTGATAACCTATCTGAAGTGATTTCAACAGGCTTCTTCCTTTAAGCTTTCATAATTACAGCATTAAATTCTCTGTTTTTTAATGCATTAGATACACTGAGGACATAGGACACTCAATTAATGTTACATAGAAAGAAAAAAGTGAAGCCTTCACACAAGAACTCGAATAGCATTATATTCTACATACCTGTTCTGAGTTCCTTTGTGAGAAATAGGAAGAAGAGGGAAAAACATTTGTAATGGAAAAGAAGATCACCTTTTGCAACATTAGGTCTGTTGACTGACGCTTTTAAATACTACTTTTGACTATGTTATATTTTGATGAATATGAAATGCGGCTCTGTAGAAAAAATTAAAGTAGTTGAAAGACCCTTAGCCCATCATTTGCAAAGCTGCATTCCAGAATACAGGAACCTAAGCTTTGATAAGGGTACATGAGTGGAAATTCATCCCAGAGCACAAATTAAGAGGCTCCTGATACAGAATAATTAGAGCCTTGGGGAGGGGACATGTTGAGAATTCAAAAATGTATGTGAGTTTACATAGTTTCCAAACAGATGTAAAGGTACGGGTACTTCTATCAGTACGGCTTCTAAGGTAGTGGAAACTCAGTATTTCCTGCCTGTAAGTGCCTGCAATGCATTTTGTCATTGCCTTACCACCAACATTCATTTTCCTTCTTTATACAGCTCTGAGGGGAAACAGCAGTTTCTCTGGAGTACAGAAACAATTCATCCACAGAATACAGAGTATGACTCTGAGTAGCTTGTTGAAAGACTGAAATTATCACCGATCTCTCCAGTATAGGGGACCAGAACAAAAGAATGTACCCTTCCAGAGGTCAGAACAAATATCACATCTGCATTTCAAAAACTCCATTTTAAAGTTCTCTTCTGAAAAAAAGGGTTAACAGAGCAATATTTCTATTCTGTTTTGGGCACTTTCGTTATGCCATTATTATAGTGCCATCTTCTAATAGGAATTTCATCATGTATTCAAATTGGTGAGCAGAGTCATTCAGCAGCCACAACAAATTGAGCTCAACAGGCTTTATTTCAAGAACTACAATGGTGTTAAGTGGTCAGACTTTCATTTTTAATTTCTGGTTATATGAGATGCAAATGTATGATCTCTCATTCTAACAGCCAGCCATGGCAAATAGTTATAATTACATTCTAACATATCCTTAACTATGGGCAAACAACATTATCAAGCTGGGGATGGGGCAGCCTGAATCATAAAGAAAATACTTATTCTATTATGGAAATTTAAAATATATTTTCCTCTTCATTTATCACAGTCATGTCATCCTAATGAGAAAAATAAATACCAGAGTTTGTACTTGATCCAATGTAGAGAACTCCAATAATTACAAGGGTTACTTTCCCCCCCTTTTTTATCCACACCTGCAAACTTGAAAAGACCAAGACATCTGTTACACACCCAGCTCTGTGTGCCTGGGTCTCAAATGTTGCTTGATGGTGAGATACAATGTCCTCCTGCACAGCATGCAGCGCCAAGAATGTCAGATATCTGTGCTCCCTGTGCTCTCTGTGGTCCCTGCACACGCTGAGCACCACCACACGAGAGCCAATAGAACTGGGGCCCAACACTCCCCGGGGTTCTGGGGATCTGCCTCCGTACTCGGATCTGGGAATGTGTCACAGTTTACCAAGAACAACACAGAGTTGCTTTTTTAGAAGGTTAAAAATTTAACGTTTACTTTATTTTGGGATGATCTCTCTTTTATACTATTTTACACAGACCAGTTTGATTGGTGAAATAAAGGTAAACTTTTTCAATCACGTTGGTCAAACGAGAGGGAGATCAAGAAGTGCTTCCTGTGAGAAAGGAATGAAAACATTGCTCTTGTTTACAGAAAATCTCCTGGGGAAAGAATTTCCAAAAACCAAAACGTCAGGCATGAATTCAGGGCTACAGGCATGCTGGAACCTCACCAGTGACTGGCCCAATGAAATTAGTGAACATACTGGCACTCCCTTGAAGCGTTGAGGACACAACTGAGTCACTGGCGATTCTCACCAAGAAATGTAAAAAATTAATCAATCATTCTGTCCTTTAGCAAAGAGCCTCTGTTCCAAGGGACCTTTTCAGTGGTGACAAACATTTTCTTTTAATTTAAGATCCTTTAACTATCAACTGGTTTATTTTTATTTGTAGCTACCAAACAACTTCTGACACATCGTATCTTTGAAGTCCAATCTACTGGTTATACTGAAAAAATGAAGCTGACACTCCTTCCCCTACTTAATTGGAAAACACCCCAAACATTATAAATGAAGCTCCTGCTTCAAATGCTGATAGAAAGCAATGCTGAAATTTGCTGTAAAAGAGTTCAAAACATGCAAGCTTCAGGTTTGCTTTTTGAGCTGGCCCGTCAGTAAAATCTTTAATCATAATATATGTGCTAAGAAAATTAAGGTACAAAGATTCCATGTGAGAACAAAAAAAAATCATTTAAATGGATGAATGATCATTAATCCTATCTGGAATTTTATTACATCTTTGTTCCACATCCATATTTTGAGGCAGAGGTCCATCCTGCCCCACAGCAAGCCCTATCATAAGTCCTGAGGAGCTGTAAATACACCCAGAGCACCTTGGGGTTGTTGGGATGCAGACAGAATAGCCTGAGGGACAGGCTCACTTCAAATGCCAGATCCATTCTGTTGTTTGCAAATGGGAAGCTCTTCTGTGACATGAATTGGAATGACTGTAAAATCTATTGATCACATAGAATCACCAGGTTGGAAGAGACCTCCAAAACCATTGAGTCCAATCCAGCCCTAACACCTCAACTAAACCATGGCATTGAGTTCCACATCCAGCCTTTCTTTGTTGGCCTTCCCCTTAATTCTTACCACAGGCATTCATCTTCATCGTCATTAGTTGCAATACCTATGGCATCAAAAGCCTCCCCAGTATAAGGGGACAGCCCTCGAGCTCTCCTCTCTTTCCTGTCCATTCTGAAGAGCTTGTGGCCCTCCAGGGCAGTGCTCCAGCTACGTGAGTCATCCCACCACGTTTCTGTGATGGTGACTACATCATAGCTCTGCTGTTGCACCATGGCCTCCAGCTCCTCCTGTTTGCTACCCATGCTGAGTGCATTAATGTACATGCACCTCAGCTGGGCTACGGATTTCACCCCTAAGTCAGGTCTTTAACCCTTGATCCTGCTTCCGGACAGCCCAGCTGCATCACCTTCCCCTTTAGAATGTAGTTTAAAGCCCTCTCAATGAGTTCTGCCACTTCATGAGCTAAAATCCTGCTGCCCCTAACAGAGATGGAGCCCATCCAGTTCCAGCAGGCCAGGTGGTGAAAAAGTTGCCCCACGATCAAAGAACTCAAAATTCTGCCAAATGACACCAACCCTTGAGTTGTGGGCTCTCCTGCTCCTTTCATCATTTCTCTCTGCCACCAAAGGGACTGAACAGAACACTGCCTGTGCTCCTGCCCTATCAACCACTTGACCGAATGCCCTAAAAAATCTTTGTAAAAAAAAATGTTTGTAAAATATAATGGAATGCAAAGGAAAAAGATCCCTTGGCTTCATATTGGGATGCTGTAGAATGCAAGAGTGGTTAATCCTCACCAGCCCCATCAATGTCACGTATCTGCAGTCTTATTTACATTGAATGTCATAGAAGAGTTTACTTAAATTAGAAGGTTACACATGACTGGATAAAATTAAAGAAATCACTTCATGAGTTTTTAATTTCTTCTGTAGTGATTTAATTCTGAAGCAATTTGAAAGAATCTTCTCAGAATGGAACATCAAATTACAACAGAACCCACTTATCTCTACCTAAGTCATCTTTCATTCACCACTTTTCAGACTCAAGGCTCTTTTTCCAGTACTCTAGTGAACTCTGAAATGCTTACTGAACATCTACCTCTTTTCATTCCTTCCAGAGCAGTACAACTCTTTACAACAGAGATCTGCTTGGCATTGGTCTCCCCACACATTACACTAAAGATAAACATTATTGTTGTTTGGGAGTCAGCCACCCCACATTTGTTCACCCACAGAGTATCTTCAACAAATGTCTACCTGACAAAACAAACATGGTTTTCTCTTTTGCATCACCCCAGCCTGGATAAGGTGTTCCCATCTCACCTCCAAGCCACTGCCAGGACCCTGAAGAAGTGCTGTGCAACATTGCTAATTCGTGCAACACCAACAAAACACTCAATCCCAGCTTTATGCCGGATAAATTACAAGTGACTAAGAGAATTTTAGTGAGGTGCCCAGGGGAAGCAGAATATTTATTTCGACAGCGCTCCAATTTCCAAATCGTCCTAACTAAGCTGGTTGTCAACACAGCAAGATTACACTGCTGGTTCATTGCCGTTCTAGCAGATGGTGAGGACCTGTAAAAGCCAAACACACTGCCACTTTGCTGCTCTAATAAATTAAAACTGAAGTCCTGAAAAGTTAATTTGTTCAACAGCAATAACAAATGTGAAGTTTAGGCCCTTGATAACTATATACACATGCATGTATGTAATTTTATGACCACTTATTCCATCTTCTGAGAAACTCAGAGCGTGAAATAGTTTTTCTGTGAAGATTTTGGATTTTTAGACAACATCTAGATAATCAGTCAGAGTTCATTTATCATTTTAATGTAAAGTCACTATAACTGCAATGGCCTCAAGTTTTGGCCTGGCACTCTAAAGCTCCAGAAAAGGCTTCCAGCAAGAACATAAATGGATTGTGAACAGCTAATTAAGTGTGATAGACAGCCTTGTGAAAGAAAGAAAGCTATATTTGGATATGTTATATCATTATAGCCCTCTCTGGAATAATTTTCTTAGGAATATGAGAAAATTTCACTCCCTGTCCCAAATCCCCAAAGCATCAAAAGACAACAGTGCTAAGTGACATAATTCAGATGTCATCTCTTTCTTTTAAAATCATAGCCAGGAGATCTATGGCTATTTTTCCAGAAATTGTTGCTCTGTGGCTGGAACCATTGCAATATTCTCACCGACTGACACTACCTAAGGATGACTTCTGACCAATTCATAGACTACAGCTATTTTTCTAACAATTACTGCATCTCTTACAATGTCTACACATCATACAACACCATCTGAAATGGTTTGAGGTCAGTATGGACACTCCTGGTGAAACAAACAATTACTATCCACATTTCACAGATGAAGCAGAAGGATGATGAGTCTGGTTTGGGGTTTGAGCATTTTTTGGTTTTGTTTTTTGTTTGTTTGTTTGTTTTTGTTTTTTTTTTTTTTTTGGTGGGTTTTGGTTTTGGTTTTTTTTTTAATATAGTTGGTTGGTTTCTTGTTTGGTTGGAGGGGTTGGTGGATTTTTGTTTGTTTGTTTTAAAAGGCATTTGAATGCCTTCTGGCTCCACAAAACAACAGCAAGCACTTCATTAAACACTGCTGTTTTCACAAGCAAGCTTAAAACACTGAATCAAGGCAGATGTTCTTTAACTAAGATGCTTTTGGAAATAAACTATATGCCTCAGAGCACTAAGCAGATTCATGCTTTCAAATATGGGCTCTAGGAGTAGCAGAAGGTTGCCCCAGAAGTCACCAGCAGCACAGGGAAATGAGCCATAGATTCAGCAGCCTGCACTCCCTCCGCTGAGACAGACAGGCAACCTCATTGTCTAACCTCCACCCACTAAATTCTCAGGGCCAGCTTTATCTGGTCTCCTCTCTTACCCAGTCCTGCTCCAAAACTGCCCACTTCACCTTTACATACGCCCTTGTTAAACCTTTTAACAGATATATGAACAAATCCTCATTTAACCCCTGATCACATCTTTTCCTCACTGTTTGCCTTTCTGTAACCCAAAAGTGCCACAGAACTTGCTCAGCATTCCTTTGTGTTTGTAGAGCACCTAGAAAACGTCTCACAAAACCACTCTGGGGTTTCCTTGGTTACTATGGATATAGCTGTAACAGCAAAAGGATTTTGGATGAACAAGTCTTATAAGAAAAATACACACTTATAAAAATTACATCATACTGTCAAGACCCTTTGAACTCAATGCAATAGACTGATTGAGGTTGTATTTCTTCCTTGGCTTATTTAACAAGGAAAGAAATCAGAATTTTCCTCTCTGATGCCCCTGACAACCCTCTATTGAACATCTAAGCTGAAACTCCGCTGAGGTAGAAAACAAGGGCAGGAAAGAAGATTCTAGACTGCTTGTGTAGTGAGGGAGGTTCATAAAGGCTCACAAATATGCAGTTAGTACCTTATAAACTGTTAACCTAGATGGATGCTACTATTTGGGCCTGATTTTAAAACCTGCATGGATTTACCAGCCTTTCTGGCTTGTAAAGATCCATCCCTCTTAGATACATCACCCACTGGCTCAAGAATTTCTTCAGCTGATCTCCCTGCTCTGTTCTGCATTTCCTCCCTCTACTGCAGTTCCAAAACTTTTCCCTTTCACTGTCTGGCAGAGGTAATCTCAGATATTTCACTTTACAGAGCAATACTGTGCTAGGGAAGGAGGAAATATACTAAAGCTTGTCACTAGAAATAGAAATAAAATTCAAAAAAATTCACAAGTCAGAGCATGAGTGCTAAAGTAGCCATAGATACATTCATTGACAAAATCATGTATCTATTTTGTGCATGCAGAAAATACACATACAGATCACTGCTTCTACAAAACCAAGATGCCCACCTTGATAACTTCTATCAGCAGTTTGTGTAAGTAAAAGTTTTCCACACAGATGACAAGATTTCCTAAAATGAGGGGCGGTACTAGAAAATCAGTGTTCAAAAAGCAAACCCAGCATGCCTGTGGCTGAACCAGAATTGTGTGAACCCACAACTCTTCTGTGTGTAGAAGCACCTACTGGCAGCTGCACTTGCTGGTGGCTGTGGTTTGATTTCACTATCTATTTCACAAACATCCACAAAAGGTTTTTTGCATATAAATATTCATAAGGTGCAAATTAGTGGTTTCACAGCTATTTTACCTTTCTTTTCTTCCCACAGTCTGCCACAATAAAACCTCATTTCACAGAATCACAGTTAAATGTAAGCAAGGTGTCTCCCCTGATCTACACTTAAGTGTATCACCCCTTGAGATTATTTAATGTACTGATTATTTAATTGTTTTTGATGTTTCTGAAGCGGGACATGTTGATACTGACTTTCAGCTGGAGAAAACAATTAGAACTCTCAAAATATTTTGAAAAAATGCAGAGAGATGATCCCAATGGCCAGTTCAAAACCTGCGAAGTTAACAAAGGTCTCACACACAGCAGGTCCTTCCAGTATGAACTTCAGACAGCAGCCTAGGAACAAAGCACATTTGTTTTACAAAAAGAGAGGGGTAGCATGGAAATCATTGGTACACTGTGTGGGAGGAAAGCAACAGATATTCTAGGAAAACAAAACAAAATCCCCCCTCCCTTTTAAGCAAGTTACTTAGAACAAACATCTCTGAAGGTAATATAAAATATGCAGGTCCAGTCCAGAGTCCTGACTCCCACAATGCTGCTGTATTTAAAAACACTGATTCCTAGTCCCACAATTTAGATTTCTTAAAAGTTTGACCTAAAGGGCAGAGCTTATTAACTTAACACTGAAGTCAGAAAATTCCAACAGCACAAATCACATGGTGAGGAAATCCATCCTGATCTCAGGACTGAAGAAAGATCACCTGCAGCTACCACTGCTGCTGACACAGATCATTCTAAGGATGGACACAGATGAAGACCATACACACAATATGCTCACTCTGAAGTCACTGCATATGTTTTCTTACAAATACTGCTAATTTTTAGAAAAAAAAAAAAAGCTTATTTTTAAAACGAAAAAGGAAGGTTTCAGTTCCAGATTCCTAAATTAATAGTATTTAATTATTTAATCTGAATATTATTGAAGAGATTAAATCATGTCATTTGCTAGTACACAGTAAACACATGCATGGTAGTTGATTTGCTTACAGCTCTGCTGTATTTCTTACAATAAAAAGATGAAAAGATTTCTTGAGGAAAATTCCAACTTGCAGTTCCACCTCAGCCATCAGGCAACACCTTGGAAGGCCAGAACTACAGGGGGTGGAGGAGAGCACTGAAAGAAACTTTCCACTGACTGTCTCAACCATAAGATGTTCTAGAGGACTGTGGTATTTTGATTTACATGCACTAGGAGAAATGCAGCAGAACATTTGCTTATTTTCCACTGTAGTCCTTTCTTCTCTTCCTCAACATTTGTTTTCTCCACTATATGATGTCTTTATATACATAAAAGTTAAATATTTACAGCAGCTCAGGCAGACACAGCAAATCCCTTTAACAATCCCCTGGGAAACTTATCTCTCTGATTCAGTTTTCAAGGAACCACAACAAAAGTATTTCTTCCTATAAATACTACAGTTCCACACTGAAACTATCTTCCCCCAATTTCAAACCCAAAGCCTGCATATACAAATTCAATTTGCTATCCTGTTTTATTCCAAGAAGTGGAGCTTTACCACTGGATCTAAGCAGAAATGTCATCAGTGTTTGAGTGACTGTTGGATATTATTTATTTGATATGAAATGAGCACTGAATGAATTGGCAGCAGTAATGACATTACCACCTTGAATAGATTTAAGCTACTCCATGTCAAAATATGGCTTACTGTTATACAACTTTGATCACTGGCTAAATGTTAGAAGCCTACAAATGTACAAATGTACAAAACATCAGAAATGATCTTTATAAAAATAAGATTAGCAAGTAATAAGAACAAGGTGGTTGCTGGAGATATTGTTGACATTTCATATTAAAGCCAGAAATTGTTATGAAATTGAGTTGAAACGTGCTATAACAGGGAGAAAAAGGTGACCATCAATAAATTTCATTTATTGGAGCACTCTGTTATTGACATTTTATAAAATTAGAAATCATGAGACTGCTGCTTTCCACAAGTTTGACTCCGAGTAAGATCATTTAGTAGCATACTAAGAAAGGGAACCAGATGGAAGTTACAGTGAATGAAGTATTTTCCCAGTAAAGCTTTAAAATATTCTCTGCTAACTCTTCCCCTCTTCTCAAAGAGATTTAGGAACGTGTTTCAGGAGCATGCATAACCGTGTTTTTTCAGCCCCACTTGTTAGAGCAGTGCACAAGGCAAGAGGGCACAGAAGGATGAATGCCCTGAATGGTTTGAAGATGGGGGACTGAAGAGGAGAAAAGAGGCTTGGGAGGAACCAAGAGCAGCCAGCTCTCTCTGCTACTCTGCCTTCCAAACACCCTGACTGCAGGAGCTGCCCATCACAGCTCAGAGTTAAAACTGCAGCCCTCTGTGAGATGCAAAGCAAAGCAGTATCATCAAATTTCTCCACTACTTTATTGCTTCCTAACCAGTCAGACACAAAGCACAGCTCACTGCATTTATGACCTGTTAGCTAAAGCACCGGTTAGGGTTCCTAATTGCTCATTTATAAAATACATTTTTCTAACAGGAGGATATCCAAGAAAACACTGCTATCTAAACAAAAGAATTCACTATTCAAACACATATTCTGAATAGCATCCCAGACTCTAATTTCCTTACTTGCAGCATTCTGTAGCTGAGACATTTCCAGTATCCAAATGTTGCATTTCATCTTAACCTATTCCAAAAAGAACCATCATAACTTATAGGATATAACTCTGAATGGCAGATTTCTGAGGCAAACACATGATTTATAATGTAGCTTTAAAAAGATTAGCTTTTACCTCTTACTTTTAACATTCAAACTCCTGTCAGTCAACACACACTGATTGGGCCTGCTGGAGTCTTATGTGAAAAAGGCTGATAACAAACATGCCAAGGCATTCCTTGTTCGGGAGCATTATTCCTTCATTCTGAGGTAACTGGCCCGTGCCCACCCTTCAGCCTCACCCACAGAGGATTCCCAGCCACAAATAGGGATGTTTCATTTGAATCACTCAGTTGCTCCACTGGACAAAATTAAATCATTATCTTCACAAATAAAATTGACTTAGCAGCATTTGCAGCATCATTACATATTTTATTTTTACATACACACCCTGATAGGCCACTGAATTTGCACCTCCCCCCATCCTGGAAATATTTGAATAATATTTTTATTTATCCTTTTTGCATGATAAATGTCTCACAAATAACTCTTATAGTCTTCTTGTACAGAATACACAATTATATTTATTCCCATAAACTTTCCTTAGATGACTATATGACTACAACATAAACTTCTGCATATACAGGACAAGAGTATGAATTAGAAATTTTTATATTATTCTGATGATATTCACTGACGAGTACATACTGAAATGTCTCATTATCAATGAAATGGGTGACTTGTAAAAATGAATATCGACCTAAAAAGGCTAATTCACCATATTGAACATAGGGAAAATAAGTCTTCAGCTTAATGTAGATTAGAAAATCTTTTTTTGTTGCTGTTCTGTGCTTGAGAGGATTTTTTTTTTTTTTGGATGCTAGGTTTATTTTACAGTTTTGCATTCTACCTTATGACACAGGTAAGCAAAAGAAGGGTGCAGGCAGAACTGCATTGGCTGAGCTGCTCACCCATGCCCCTGCCAGGCCAGCAAACACAACAGAGCCCTTCTCCAGCAGCCACACACCCTCCCCGACTTCAGAATGGTTTTGCATCAGGACCATGCTATGCTTTGGAAAGAAATTTTGTTTTACACATATTCAGAAAGCTCCAGTGTAATTCTAGCTGTTTGATACCTTCAGAACTTGGCCCCTCTTTTATGACAAACTAATCACAAAAGGAGTCCTCACGTCTAAATTGTAAAGTATTCTGCGGGAAAATAGCTGTAAAAGAGACAGGAGGTTTTTGTGGCACAGCTGAAAGCTTATGAAAAATAAATTATAGAATAAACAGTTTTAATAGACATGCTTAATGTTTTTATTGGTAAGAATGCTGAAGTGGCTGCCAATTCAACTTTGTATCTAAATTGTCAAACATAATTGCTTGGATATGTGACATAATAAAAATCTCCATTGTAAAAGTCTTAGGAATGCTAAGTAGTGTAACACTGGCTTTAACAGCATTTAAAAGGAATAATAGACTTGTGTCCAGTTATTGTATTTAGAGAAATGCAGAAAACCCATTAGTTTTCAAAGACAGACAAATTGTTAAATGGCTTTTGCCACTTTGATCTGCACAAAAGACAGAAATCATTCCTTGGGAACATTTTCAATTTAAACTTGTCTCCTTAAAATATGCTTTCCAAAGTCTGCATTAAAATAAAAGCTATATTCAAACGCAAACACTTAACTAATAATTTCTCCACGTTGATAATTGTATTAATCGGGTAGCAATCTGTGCATCTGTGATATTGCTGTGACCTCTTCAACTGAAAGAAACTTCTAACAAGCACTCTGAAAATTCAAGAGTCATTGACTTGAGTGCAAGAATTTTCTATTTACAAAGAAACGTGTTCAGCTGGTAAACAGGAAAAAAGGATTCAAGATAATCTAAAAGATAAAGCAAACCAACTAGAATCAATTGAGGCATAATAAGAAAATGGAGCAGTATAAACAATTTAAATGGTTCTCCTGCTGCCAAAACCAGCTCAAGATGAAAGCTTAGCTTCTTTCCTTAAGCAGAGAAAAGTCCTTTCCAATGCTTTCAGTGTAACTCCAGAGCATCTGCAAACTTAGCAAGGGCAGAGTCTCTTTCCAAGGGGAGAGGCAAAAACAAAACTGCCACAAAGTAGACCTGCCAAAAGTATGCTGAAAAAAACTCTGGAAAGTAATGTCAGTGTTTACAGCAAATAACTAAAAGAAAAACAGATTAGAAAGTGTGAAGGTTATGGTGGAGATTGAAGCTTCTTAAATATAATCCTTACCCAGGGAAGACCCCCTTTTGACAACCCCAGGGAAAAGGAGAAGGAGTAAGACATGGATAATGTCCTCACTTGTGTTCCCAAACTAGAAATCAGCATAAGGAATGGTAGGTAAAAATAAAATAAATTTCTCATTTCCTTTTTTATTAACTGAAAGAAAAAGCTGCTGAAGAAGCAGTCAGCAGGAAAAGGATAGCCTCATACTTCAAACTTTGAAAATACAGCCTTATTTAAGCATTTCATTTATATTAGCTCTTTAGGAAATAAATCCTACATGTCAGCCTTTATGTCTTCTACAGAGAACAATCCATTCCTCAGAAAAACAAATCATGTCCTCATAGCATACAAATCTATGACATCATTTTGAAAAGCAGCATTGTATCTGCAAGTACCTGCTACACAACTCTCCACATGCCCTCAGCATTGGTCTTTGAAGAGAAATGGAGCAAAAGACTCATAACACCTCATATTTAAGAATGTAACTTGCTTTACTTGGGAAACAAATCCCAGGAGGCGCCATCAGACTGCCAGTATCAGGGCAAGGGCTCACCTCCACCTAGACTGCCCGCGACTCCTTTTCTTTTGCAATAGCAGCAACATGAAGAAATCAGGTATCTGTTACAATATCACGTGCTTGTAAAGAGAGCAGCCACTCCTAATTAAGATGAAACGAGAGGAAAAGGAGCTATTACTCACTAAACCACGTCCACCTTCAGGAGTTTTTGCTTTTAAATCCTGATCTGGTACCAAAATCCACCTAGCAAATTTGGAGACCTAAATTAAGACAGAATTCAAGAACAGATGCAACAAGAAATATTCAGGAGCAATTTTTTTGCAAATAATATTTTATTACAAAAATATATAAATAGAAATTAAAGATACATAAGAATTGCCTTCTGGACACTGCTGGACCGTACCATCGGTTTATTACTTGCTTATATATATTGCCATTATTCTTGCAAACAGCTTACTTCACTCCCCTCTGTGCCAGCTATTATCATCAAATTCTAACGGCTCATCTCCAGTCCTGTCTCTGGATTTGATTTCCTATTTCCTTGAAGTGCTATCATCTTCCTGCCAAAGGAGGAGGGAAAAAAAGAGAAAAATAATCAATACAAGGTTCAGGTTTCACGCAGGGCTTCTCAGCATCTCAGTGGTCAAACTGGACAGGGATGCAGTTGGAAGGATTCATAGAGACAGTGTGACGTTGTTCGTCACACACACACACTTTAGTGAGAAGGCGGGAACTGGTTATTATGAAAATCTGACTCCATTATATAGTATTTCTACAAAGGCCAGTGACTGGGGGAGAAGGTTGACACCTCTCCCCAACCCATTGGTCAAGACAACTGTCCCTGAGCTGTCCATATCTCTAAGAACAAGAATATAAACTTTCCTTTACTTAATGAAAACATTACTTCTGTTTACAACACCTGTGCATGAGAAACAACCTAACTATGAAAACTGTGAAACAGAAGAGAAGGCTGAAAAATCAGGGTGGCAACAGTGGATCAGCTGTACCTCTGTCATAGAAAAAGCCAAGGCACCTCACTCCACACTGGGAGATGGGCTGAATTTGAAACCTCTGTGTTCATCTTTAAGTCCACATCTTGAATTCTATCACAGTTAAAAAAAAAAAAAGCTTAAGGCAAAAACTGAAAGAAGCTATGAAACTCTTCCCTATCCCCTAATGCCTACAAATCAGACACAAAGCTAGGGCAGTGCCACCTCACTGCCCCACGGTCCCTCTTTACTGCTACCCTTGGCCCATCACTGTTCCCTCAACAGGGAAACATTTGCCTACCTTAGGCAGACTTGACCAGGCAGACCTCAAAAGCCTGAGAGCTCCTCCATTCTAGTCCTTGCCCAAATGCCGCCTTTTCCAGCCTCCTTTACATCCAGTAGAGGAAGTCCCGGCCTTAAGTTTTAGTTTAAATATTTGAACAAAGGTATTGTATTCTCTCAACACTCATAACTTCGATTCTCAACCTGTATCTATTACACTATGCTCATTAATAGGCCTTGGTGATTTGCATGTCCTAGTTCTCAATGAAAGCTAAAAACTTTAATGAGGAAAAGAATTTTAAAGCTGTAGAGAGCAGTTAAAGCCATAAAACTCACCAATACATCATTTCTGCAAATGGCAACTGTTTCAAAGCTGGCCTCTTCAACAATTTCATCCTTTCAAAACACTTCTTTGCCCAAAACCTGACCAAGCCCAAGGGTTTTTTTCCTTATAGTTATTTAAATCTGATTTCTCATCTGACAGCAGGACAAGGCTCCCAGCACCTAACACAACAGGTTTCTCAGAGGAACTGTTTTGGTGAAAAGTCTTTTAGATTTACAGAACTATGCAAAGAACTTCAATTCTGTCTTTCCTTTGCTCAGCAGAGACAACAGTGCCTTCTAATTAAAATCAGAGATAGTGCAAAATATCTACTTATAAACAGCACAGTACCACATAATACTTCTACTACAGTCAAACAAGGAGTACTGTACTGAAAGGAGAATTTCTCATTCTTCTAGTAAGAAAAAGAACTTAAAACTTTGCTTGAGGACAACATGACATCATTAGCATGAGTTACGTATGTAACTAACATGTTCTAAATGCAATAAACATGTGAAAAGCTGAAAGAAAAATGAGGGGGTTTACCCTAACTAAGAGCTATGCAGTGCACATGGATGTGTGCAAAGAGCTGGGACACATCCTGCTAGAAGGTTTCAGGCCATTAGGATATGGTGAAGGAACAGCAGACTATTCTCCAGCAGCAGACATGGCAAGCACCACCTTCATTCTGGTGTTAAATAATGCTCTAGAGAGCTACAGAAGATGTACAGAAAATCAAGATTTCAACTGGAACAGACAAAGAAATACTGAAAATTAATTCAGACACTTACAAAGCAGAATTGAACAGACAGGGAAATGAAACTGAAAGAGGAGATTCGAAATTATCATGCACAGCACCTTTGGATAACTAAGCATTTAAGTGCTAGCCTGATGAACAGAAGCTTCATTAATCTTTCCTGACAAGTGACTTGCAAGAAACAAAGTTGAGGCAATATGTCTGCTGCTAAAGGAAACTTCCATGAACAGCAGTGGCTGCAACTAAACCAATATGGTAAAACCCACCAAGAACACAATACAATAGCTTTAAGGAATTGCAAACATAAATCTCTCTCCTGCAATGTCATTTTCTTCCCCAGCGCTAAGCTTTGTGGGGCATGCCGTCAAACAGAGCACTGCTGCAGTGCCACTGGCCCCAGCAGAGCTGCTGGGAAACTGCCTCACCTCTGCCCCTCCACTGGGGTCTGTTTGCCCTGTCCATTAAGGATTCTCCTTCCTCGGAATTCAGTGCTGGGCCAAAATCACAAAAGAGTTTTCATTTATTTGCAACCAGACAAAACACCTCCTTGTGTTCTGGAATGGTTTTCTACCTTGACACTTTGTCTTCCCCCAGGGAGCACCTCCGAGATGGGGCTGTGAGAGCGGCAGGGAAAGGCCTGGGAAAACCTCGCCACTCAGCAGTTTGAGGGAGACACTTCCTCTTAATCTTCCTCCTCCACCTCCATAAAACAGACAAGATGGGTTTAAGGCAAAACCTTCAGCCTGCTCTGAATACCTGGGCTTCTCCTTGAACTTGCACCAGCGGGAAGGAGGAAAGGATGGCATGGAGAAAAAGATAATGTGGCTCGGACAACAAGCCCAGAAATAGTTTCATGCTCTCTTTTCTTCTGACAAAGGAACAATCTGACTGTAAAATACTGAAAGAACAGGTTAGCTCCACAGCTGAGTCATTAAAAAGTGCCTCATACTTAATTCTACATCAGAGATAAAGTTCTGGAGAGAACACTCTGCTCTCGCCATAAATGAAAGCAGGGTCTGGACTCTCCCCTTTGCAATAAAGGGATGACAAAGAAAAGATCTCTTTCATGGGAATGCACACAATTTGATCACTATGACACTGATTTGTGCAAAAGCTTATTTGCTTTCTTATTTCTTTCCTTTCAATAAAGTTTGTTTTCTTGCCTTTGAGCCAGCTCCTTGCTATTAGAGGCTCAGGGATCTGGAGCAGAGAGCAGAGTCCTGCCCAGAAGCAAGAGGAGCCAAGATATTATCAGAAATGGGCCCTTTTCCAGAATTTTGAGACATTCAGGTCCTGTACAGATGTGGGTTCTCATTTTTATTGTTGCAGTGAGAGTATTCCCATACGAGAAGGCTTCTGAGCTTCAAGCCATCTCTTTGTTTCATTAAATGCACCTTCTCTCCTCAGTGTGTACCTCAGAGAAGGTAAATTTGATATCCACAGTCCTTAATGAGGTGACAGGATTTGCTCTTCTGGAAAGGAGGTGCTCCATCAATCCTATTTTGGGTCACTCCTTTGGTAACTAGGGTACCCTGATACATATATTCCTTTCCCTTTCCCCCTCATGACCCCTGAAAGCAGAAACAAGGGACAGATTTCCTGCACAAGCCATCACTGTGTGCCCTCACTCCTTAAAAATCCAGTTCATTGTTGTTTCTCCAGATCAAGCTTCTTTCCTAGGAGATAAATCCTACATCTCATAGAACCACACCTAAAACAGTATGGCAACAGGCCAATTTTCCCATGCTGGTCCCTCATAAATTATAACAGTGTGTTTTATATTAGTTTCAAATGCAATAGCAATTCCAACTCTATGTCCCATAGATCTTATACATCAGGGTCAAAATACAAACAACCTGGAGAGCAGGAGAATCTGACCTTTCTCTTAGATTTGGAATAAACCCCAATAGTGAGTCTTCTTGCAGACAACTGGGAAAGGGGGAAGCTATAGGAGAATCAGTTTTGAATATTTTTTTTCTTTTTTAATGACATAAAAAGACAACAAACCTTCAAACTGAGACACAGTGCAACAACACTGCCCACAGAGAGAAGAACCAAGAGCTGCAGGCACTCATCTGTTGTTGCTTTCTTATGCCATGAACATTTTAAGGGCATCAGAACTGCAGTCTAATTGTGAACACAAGTAGCAGGACACAGTGCCCATCTCAAGTCAGAAAAAAATCAGCCTCTTCATACACCCAAAAAAGTGCTTGAACGAAATACAGGTTTTCCTACTTATAAGTATAGATTTTTACTTTGTAAAAAAGCAAGGTCAGAACTGTGGGTGTTGCTGTAGAAGGAAAGAATCTAATTGGAACATATCTTTCATTGAATTAAGTACAAGGCAGAGAAGTTCATTTAATTCAATAAATGCAGCAATAAAGAGAGCTCCAAGTATCAGATCTTTGTAACAACAGTGTTTAGGTTCACCCTTCACATTAGCAGCTGGAAGACAAATCAATCACAAACTGAGAAACACTTGAGCAGGGCTGACTCCAGGAAACCCAGGGCAGCAGCACAAACACCCATTACACATTCTGCAAGGTGAAATTAATGTGAAGTAAATTCCTGAAGTTATGTAAATAAATTATAGTAATGTTGTCTGACAGCTCGTATTAAGTGAGATTAATTCAGCAAGCATAAAGTATGCAGGGGCCTGAAGGTCCTCACGTCCCCCTGTTCATTTACGCAGCCAGGCAAGCCTGCAGAGCCCAGGGAGCCGGGGCAGGGCTCTGGGGTGGCTCTGGGAAAGGTCAGTGCTGGGGCTCAGCCCAGCTCAGCACACACTGCAGGCAGTGCCCGCAGCAGAGGAAGGGACACCCTGAGCTCTGCAGAGCTGCTGGAGAGGGGAGGGCCTGGAGAAGTGAAGCAGGGACCTCTCTGCCTCTTAGAGCGCTGTAAACTGACCACCAGGTAGGTTTGGAAGCTGTCCAGTCTGTGAGCAGACAAACCAGAGAGCTTCGAGATGATTCAGAGGACAAGGAATGGGGTTTGCAAAATTCAAGATCTCCCTCTCCCTCAAGCATTTTTTTTTTCTTTTTTAAACTATCTCCTCTCACAATCAAAACCTCAAACACAGACAGCAAAAAATCCACCAGGAAACAGTAGCAGAGGAGGACTCCTCCATAATTAACACTGATATCTCTATTCTTCTCTAACATTGTGGAAATTTTCCTGACCCAAGTGAAACTCTTTCCTCTTTAGGAGGAAAATTATACAATTCCATCAAAGCCACCAACAAAGGATTCACCTTTTGTCCTATTCTCCCCCTTCAGATGGGCTTGGCATCCAGTTTCTGGAAGGTCCATTCTCTGAATCTGCTTTTACACATAAAAGAATGTATTTCTGTAGTGAAAACAAAGCACCACATAGACACATATACCCACCCTGCTACAGAAAAAGGAGAGCAACTCACTGAACTTGGGGCTTTTGAATCTCAGCCCTAATCATTTTACCATTAAAAAAACCCCAAAAGTACTGAAAACCAGATTTTATTCTAGTGATTGTGTATAATAGGATTCAGTTTATAGATTAATATAAAGAGGAAAATATTTTTATTAAAGGAAGAGTAAGTGCATAGAAAGGTTTGTTTGGAAACATAGTAAATTTAGCTGTGGATCACAAGAAAACTAAAGATATGGAGATACTGAAAACAGCACTCTGTCCAAAACCATAAACCATTCATTCCACAATATATTATCATTCGATTAAGATTGCCTTTATCCATCTATTCTGTGATCTTTTTGCAGGTGTAACTAAACTCTAGCAAGCAAAATAGTTCTGCTCTTGTTAGGTTTAAGCTTCCTTCTTAATCTTCCTTTCAAATTTCATCTTAAATTTCCTGCTTTCAAGTATCAAGCCAAATTGATTTGATGCTTAATGCTTGATAAATAAATAATGAGCCTTTGAATTAGCCCACATGTGATAAGGCAAAGATCCCATTATTTCTCACATTCATATAATCAGGCAAAAAAATACACTAAAGAGATCTTTAGCAAAGCTCCCCACCATGTTTTTTTATTAAATGCTCTTAATTTGAGTATTTTATCACATGATTACTCTAGCTGGGCCATAAGAGCTTATTTTAATGAGAATGGGAAGAGCTCAAACCGTGGGTGTTCTGCATATCTCTTTGACATCTTTACAACCATTTGCCATTTTGAGTGTGATTAGCTGAATAGCAACTATTAGGAAGGTTGATTAATACTTTTTAAATATGTCAAATCTTGGATAGCACTCAGCTTATTTTTTAGGGGAACAGACTGAAACAAAGACTTCCACTCTCCCCACCCAGGGGAAACATACGTTGTAATGTGGGTAACAAAGACAAGGCCTCACACCCAGCTCACTGCCACCAGCACTGACATTTCTATTGGCAGAGACCTGGACCCATTTTTGATAGCCAAGGACTTGACTTGATTAATATCACGTCCACATTAGAAGCATGAGTATGATTCCAGTTAAAGAAATGGTGTAGGCAGTGTGGTTTCAATGGGTGCCATTGCTATTGATAGTAGACACCTATTAAAGTGCTAAGAATCAACATGAAATGACATTTAATACCGTATTTAAAAAAAAAAGTTTTTAAAAACCCCCACATATTGAGAGTGCAGCACAAAGAAGTGCATTAAAAGCACTGGTAAGGGTATTAAAAGGCAATATTTGATGTATGCCTATCTAGTACATGAATATTGAATCTGGCTGTGATATGAGTTGCACTAGTTAAAAGTACGTATTTCTAGTTTTCCTTGAATCAGAAGGGGCAGTTAATGGAAAAATAAATATCTAAAGCTTACACAGCCAAAAATCTTCTTTCAGCACTAAGATATCATAGGGATAAAGGCCGTTAAATAAAGGTCAGAATATAGTCATTAGATGCAGAGAGACATTTGTAACACACACTGAAATTAGTAATGCCTTGCTCTTTTAGAGGCTTACCCAAAGAGATCCTGCCAGCACAAAACACTCTCTTTTCTCCATGCGCCCACAGGGCTGCAGAACAGGCCAAAAATGGGTAGACTTTCCTGGACTGTGTGCCATGATTGTGGGAAAGAGATGTGGAGAACTGCACAGCTGGTGCTGAAAACAAATAAATTCAATTTTCTGTCATTCATGCTACTATTCACCCCTAGGGCTAACCATCACCCAAGTGAAAATACTCCTCTGGAGGAACTTTAGGATGCTTCAAGTCTCTGTAGGTGGCAAAAAAAAAAAGGCAGAAGGCTTCATAGCTCACCAGGAATTTCTGAGTTAGTGCAGCCCTTTGCAAACAGGTGAGAGACAAAATTCTCTGAAGATGTGGGAATGGATGAAGTGACACCAAGCCAAAAGTTCATTTCTTAATGTGTTTGCCATTGGCTATAGCTCATGCTCAGCATGGTAACAGAAGATAGAAAAATCAGAGAACTGGCATTACTGCTATTTCTGTGAGGAAGGGGTCACTCTGAATTCCCTGTAGCTCCTCTCTGCCTGCAGTTTGCCCTGGTGTGCCTTCACGTTTAAGGAGAAAGCAAGACTGGAAGGAAGCCTGGAAGAAAAGGTGAAAGGGAAATGGAATAAGAAACAGATCAGTGCAAAAGGGAAGAGTATTGAAACAGAAACAGAATCAGCATGTGCAAGCCAGGTGGGTAAAGAGGAATAAAAGCAAATGGGAAGATACAGCAGAACTTATTAATAATTATCACCAATATCTTGTATTGCCTGTCCGAAGACTACAGAGCAGGAGGGAAAGGAAGCACTCCCAAGGAACTTGCCTATTACTCCTGTCTTGGTTTGAAAGACAGGTGTCTGCTAGGGAGGACAAGACCTCCCTTTGGAATGGAGAATTCAAACCCCCTTCTCCGAATTATTAAAACTTTGATATTAAGTCGGCTCTCAGGCAAGGATATGGGGATAGGAATAACAGCTCTTCACTAGTATGTATAACAAGGCAAACAANAAGCACCCATAAGTACCCAGCAATTAGTCTCATAGCGACTTTTGTGGGAAAAAATTCTATAGAAAAAAAAAAGAAAACCAAATCTAACCCCCAACAACTCCTCAGGTAGGGGTGGATGAACTGCCTTTTTTAATATGTAACAGACTTCTCTATTCCTGTTCTCACTGCTCTTAACAGAAGTTACATTTATCATGACTATTTGATGATTCTGAAGGAACAAAATTTACATTTTTTGTCCCCCAAGTACTGAAGGTGGCAGAACATACTGATGCAGGGAAAGGGGATCATTTTTAATCACAGAAAATAAATGGAGAGTGTAGGAGAATGGAGATAAGGATATATTTATTTTTGAAAAATTAAGTAGACAGATAAGTCCTTTTCCAAGGTGACCTTGCAGATTCTGTCCTTGGGGGTCCAGTACTTGCAGATGGGAGCATCAGGAATTTCTTTCCTTGGCCTGTGCTGGTAGAGGGGTGATTTGTGAAAACATCAGAGCAGCCATGGAAGCATGAAATCTTCCCACAAGTCAGGCATTCCCTATCAGCATCATAGCACTTCTGCTTTTACATTATCATCCCAAAAACTTTCTCTGGCAAGCTACCCCATGTAACAGCCCCTGCAATCAGGTAAGTTTTCCCGCAGCAAAGAAGGTACTAAACAAAGAACCCTCCCTTGATTTGTGTGCATAGGAAAACTATATTTTTTAAATCACTCTTTGTTTGTCATGAGTGGAAGAAAATGGCCAAAACATTTAGTCTCCATGAAAGAGCAGGGAGCATGCTTGTCATTTTGCAGCAGGATGCTGAGCTGCAGGTGGAATGACAGCCAGGGCTCCAAGGTTGCATTGCCCCGCCCCTGGCTGCATGTTTAAAGCCATGAAGCACAGAAAACACCGCCCTAACAACTCACAGCTAAGTACACACACAGTCATTTACTTTTCAGCAGTGAAACAAGGCCTTTTCCTCAAAGCTGATGCAGTGAGTGCTGAAATCAAGGGCACGACTTAAAATTGTTCCCCCCAAAAATGTAATGATATGCAAATATGGATGCAGTTCTAAATTTGTGGGACATTGATACATCCTTACTCTATCACCTGGCATCCAGTACTAGAGATAAGAAGACAGAAAATACTTCAGAAGTGGGCTGGAGCTATGGGCAGCAACAGGTTGCTGCCATTAAAATGGTCTTTCATTTTAACAGTGAATAACTGGTCCTTAGTAAGATTCTGAGTCAGAAAATACACAGGAGTGGCCAACAGCCACATTCATACCCACAGTACTCAGCTAGTTATTACGACAAGCAGCAAAGTAGTTATAAAACAGCCTTGTCTCATTTCCTCCAGAATATAATCCTGCTACCATTAGCATTTGCTGTGTCCTGAGAGTGCTTCGTCGGAACCACTCTCCAAAGAAACGGAGAGGACAAGCAGCATTTACCCACAGGAAAAGATAAATCCAATATCACAATCGTTTAATGAAGACTACAAATCCTACTAAGTGTTTTTTTCCCTTATAAGCCCTAGATAAAGGGCAGGACAAGCTGTGGTTTCCCTCCAGAATGCTCCAGACAAAAGCAATGCCAATTTTGGCCTCATGACAATATGTTAATACAAGAGTCTCTGCAATAAAGCCTTTACGAAGAACACCACACAGTATATGTTTTAGTGACTGTGCCACAAAACTGGTGTGCTTTAGCAGCATAATTCCCCATCATTATAGTCATGCTTCAGTGAGGTGCAGTCATTTTCTAAAGATAACACTCTTAACAGTATTATTCCATTTCTTTTATGCCGTGTAATAAACAGGAGTTTCAGTTACTTCATTTGGCAGATGCTGGAGCAGAACCAAGCCTGTTGTTCCTTGCCACTGAAGCTGTTATACTGCTTTACAGAACATTTTCATGTGCTGTTTTCTCCTTAACAGATCAGTCAAGTTTACATTTCCAAGTCACTCTTTACATTATCTGATCACAATAACCACAACCTGTACAATTCTTAGGGCTTCTAGTCTTCTCATATAGTTCTGGTAGTAGGATTACAAGCTTAAGAACTTGCTTTACCTGTATTATATGTACAAGCCTTATATAATTTTAAAATACATTAAAGATAGAAGAAACTGATTAAAGCAAACTATAACTCTCACACTGCTCTTGCCTAATCTCCTGAATTTGAGATCCTGCAAAAACAAACTAACCAGAGCTGTTATTACAGGAGAGAAGAATAATGCTCTGCTCAGATCCAAAGACCTTCTCCAGGTTCTCTCTCTAAGAAAACAACTTGCAGTACCATCTTCACACTGCAACTATCCCAACATCCGCAAATATCAACACACACCTGGAGAAACAGAAACTTCTACTGAGAGAACTCAATGACAGAAAGAAAAATATAGCCTGGGCTGCACCCAGCTGGCAGCACATGCAAGCTTAGCTTCACATTCTGCAACTTCATTCTGCAAACACAAATAGAGAATAAAATGATGATTCATTTTCCCTCCAGGTTGCCTTTGCTTTGGCCTCCTTCATGTCCCACCCAGACTGCTCCCTGACAGGCAGCCTTCAGCAGAAGCGCAGAACACAGCCTCATCCACAGGATGCCTTACCCATTCAAGGTTTAATGTCCTGCATTTGATGTTCAGCTCCACTGTAACTCAGGGAGCCTTTCCAACAACACATACACATGAGAGTTAACTTTTACAAATAATTTCAAAATTAATTTCTAGTCTCCAGCACAGCACTGAATGAAGAAAAGAGTTCTGTTCACATGCCAGCTCTCTTGAGCAAAACAATTGCATTTATTGTTCCCCTTTCAAAAGGCAAAAATCCTCACTACCCTCTCTCAGAGCTGCCCATAGATTTGCTTCCCTCTTTATCAGCTACACAAGACTAGCAGCCAAACACAGCTATACCACTTAAGCTGCAGAACTCCTGCTTCCCCCCTTGTGGGCTGACAGAGTGGAACTGAGGATGGAGGCTTTCCTGCTTCCGTGCTTCCTTTGACTTCAATCCCCCCAGCAGCCACACCAGCCCTTGCCAAATCATTGGCATTCCAGGAGCAGGGACCCAAAATCGAGGGCTACAGCTGTATATTTAAGAATTAGACAAAATGGTCTATTTTACCTGCCAGTGAATGAAATAATAAGAGCATTTATCTGCATTTATCTGCAATTTCCCCACTGTCAGAATCTGCCAAGAGGAACCAACTTGTATGAATATTGTCTTCATTTAAATTGACTTGATAGTTCTTCTTGTGCCTATAACCCATGTCTATCTATGTACCTCCCGTTCCCTGTGCAGTGCTCCAATGCAGAGAGAAATAACTTTCTGCATTGGAGCACTGTACAGGGAACTGAAGAAATAACAGCCAGGAGCTGTAACCACACATTAGTTTGCATTATCACACAGACACGCTGAACTAGTGAACCATGGACACTTACCCTCTCAACCCACTTCAAACACTGCAAGAGCTGATAACAGACTTGCCATCCAAACTGAGAGACAGCAGAAGTTTATTTTTCCTCTTGCCAATGCAATGGGGTGGATTCTGTTGCCCTTTGCAGGGTGGTGCAGTGTCAGTGCACTGGCACATCACACCAGGACACGATGAGGGGCAGTGCACTGGCACTGGAGATGGGCAGCTGGATTTGCTGGTACTCCATATTGCAGCGAGCCCTCCAAGTGGATGTCTATTTAACATCCACACTTGCTCCATCAATTAGCATCACATTGACAAAGCCATACATATGCATATGTGTATTTTCTTTTTACATATGCATGCCTGTCTGAACTTTCTGCTCAGCAATCAATCCTCCTTTAATCAGTTCCCCATTAAATACAGACTCCTATATCTTCACACTCTGCTTTACCTCATCATGACTATGAAAATCCTGTTATAATGACTAAATTGGCCTTTTAGTAGAACAGTTCATCTGATGGAAGAGGGAAGGGGACACGAGGAAGACACCAACTGTGCAAGTCAGAGTTAGGAAACAGGAAAAGTCTTTGCACCCTTTGAAAATGTTGTTAATTAAAGTGGTACGTCATCCTCAGCACTTGAGAATTCTGAAAAAATGCTTATTACATGAAAAATGTTTGACAAATCTGGTATCTCAGGTCTCCCACTTAAAGGTTTCAGAAATTCCCATCCTTAGAGAAAAACTGAAGCATTTGACCTTGTTTTTTTCACTCCTGAGACAGGCAATGATAACATGGCTTATGGGGTTATGTAAAGATACCCTGATTTCTTAAAATCATGTCTGTAGGTTTGTCACTACAAATGTTCCAGTAGAGCCAGAAAACGGGGGAAAACACTGCTTCCACAGGAATGAGAAACACAGCACTGAATCTGCTCAAACTGGCACAAAGAAGATGAAAAAGAACAACATTTGGGGTGATTTTTTTCCCCTGAACACACAATCCCTGTATTTCCTGAAATGCCATAGACTTGTTGCAACAGGCTTACAAAATTATGTCCAAATTTTTGTCCAGCTTGAAATAAAAAGCCGTGATTGACAGCAAAAATAGGTCTTTCCTAGCAATCAGCATGCTTTGTTTTTCAGCCTCTCTGCATTTTGTGGACAACAGCCCAGATTTTGGCAGATTATTTCATTAGGGGAAGCTTGCAGTTTAACTAAACATGGTTTTCTCAACAGAAAATTGGTATCAATCATTTCACATACTTTAAGCTGACTTGATGATTCATCTCCAGGCAATCTGTATGAAAATCTAGAGTTATGGCTGGTCAGACAAAATTAAAGGTGCCCATCTCTTCATTTTTACCATTTACACTATTGTATCTTTACATACATACTGAAAAAAAAGCAATAACCCAAAACATCCCAAACCAAGTCTGTTTCTTTACTTATTTTCCTCCATCTTCCTTCATGACATTTAACTCGAAGGACATCGACTGCAATCCACTCATCTGTGGAAAGGTAGGAAGAACCCAAGCTACAGTCAGCTACCGTGACTCAGCTGCTGCTTTATGGAACTTGATGTTTTCCATTCACAGTAAACTCTGCATAAACATTTTTGTGTCCACATTTCAGCTGAATTTTGCTCCCAGCATCCTGCTTAGATACAGTGGGTCTGTACAAAACAGCCTATTACTGTCAGCGGTGGAGGATAAAGAAGGGAAAAAGAGCTTTATTTAAGAAATTTTAAATTGTTCAATACACAGTCATCAAGCTAGGCTTGCCAAAGAAACAATATTTGTTCAGTGTTTGACTGTTGGCAACATTTCAGGCCTCAATAAATCCTCACAAGAACAATTTTCGTTCTCTAAACTCCAGTGAACTCAATGGGACAGAGTTCCCAAAAATAGTTTTAAAGAGACCTTGGTCTCTATTCCAACTTCAGTAGATACATATCTAATCCTACTGCCTTATTTACCCATTAACTGGATCTACATTTAGACAACTTTCTACAACACATGTCCTAGGTAAATAAATAACTTTATCTGAACTCTCCTGTTCTAGATGCCCACTCAGAACTTGGAGGAGGGTCCTGTACCTCCTCAGGCATAGGGCACAACAGGAGCAAACACTTCCTAATTCAACCTGGGCTTTAAGAAATAAATGACTTAAATCTAATCAACTTCAGTGCTATTCCGTGCCCCACACCTGGTCACAATCCCTTCCTTTGCCCACAAAGTGGGACAATACAGTGACTCCATTTGAAAGATGAGGTTAAATTCGCTCTCTGAGAATTTTTGTTCTTCTCTAAAAGAAACAATGGGGTCTCCCCACCCTACCATCTGCAATTTTCTTTGCAGTCACTGTTTTACTTAGCCAAGGCATTGCTGGGTCAGACAGGCACTTTAAAACTAGAATAAACCAGGTGCTTTTTATATAAACATAATTAAGCAATTTAATGAAAATCTGTTGAGTCCACCTCTCTCTGAGAATATGCAGGGCTCAGCTTGGTTTATTTCTGCTTGTTTTTCAATGTATGCTTCACTTAAATGTAACCCCACTGTCACCAACAGGTTGTCATGAGAATTAAATATTTTTCCTTTCCCTTTTTTTTAAAATTTTATACCTCAGGATAAAAACACAAATGTGACTCACCCAGACCTACTCTGAGTATTGTTTTAATTTGTAAGTATTCCTGTTAACTTTGATGTAATTAATGATGATTTAGTAATCTTGGACAACGAGGGATAAATGTGGTGTGGGAAGGCAGATTAAAGTTGCTGCTGTTCAAAACAGTACAGACAAAGAGAGAACATAATTAAATTATCTGTCTGATTTTTCAAATTGTAACAGAGAGATGCATCACACAGCATGTCACTTCTGGTTTCTCAGAGAGCTTCTTCTTCTTTTATTATGAACAGAATCATCTGTATCCACTGCATGAGACAATTGATTGGTTTCAGTATAACTGGATGTTTTGCCAGCCTTCACTGTGCTCCCACTCAATATGTCATGTAAAATAATGTGCTGAAAACTGGCTGACCTACCTGTCTGCTTGGTGTTTATAAGGAGTTTGTCTCCATGGTATTTCAGTTCTTTATCAGAAAACAAAACAGGAGATACAGGAAGCCAAGGAAACCTTGAAAGGAAAGTCATAACACTGATAAATAAGATTTGATGGCCCAGACACAATCCTGGGAGGCTAATGACATGTCAGCACTCTCACCCTGCTTCCCGAGCAGCCCTGAGAACACCACAACCCTCCCTCTGCTCCCACCTTGCTCAGGGCATTTATCCTGCTCTCCCTCATCATAAGCACATCACACGGGGGCTGAGCTGCCAGGCACTGGGGGGAGCAGTGCCGGGGGGACACCAGGCATTACCACCTGCAGCAGAACTCCACCCTGCTTCCTCCAGGATCATATCCTGGTTTCAACTGGGATAGAACTGATTTTCTTTCAGTAGCAGGTACAGCGCCATGCTTTGAATTTAGTGTTGAAATATGCTGATAACACAGATATGTTTTGTTCTTTGCTAGGTAGTGCTTACACTCAGGGATTTTTCAGGTTTCCATGCCCTGTCAGCACAAGCTGGGAGGGAGCAGAGCCAGGACAGCTGAGCTGAAGATAAGGCAAGAGGGATATTCCACACCACAGAATGTCATGTCCTATAGATAAACTGGGAGAGTTGGTTGGGAATCAGTGATCACTGCTCAGGGATGGGCTGGACATCCATCAGTGAGTGGTGAGCAACTGCACTGAACGTCACCTGCTTTTCTTGGGTTTTATTCCTCATACCTTCTCTCCTTGTTTTTTGTTGTTTTGTGGGTTTTTTTGGTTTTTTTTTTGGTTTTTTTTTTTTTTTTGGCTTACAAAACTATATCTCAACCCATCTTTTCTTTTTGATTCTTCTCCCCAGTGGATGGAAGGAGGGGACTGAGTGGCTCCATAGTGCTTAGCTGCCAGCTGGGATTAAACCACAAGAGACATTAATACTACAAACACAAAAAGCATCAGCTAAATCTTGAAATACTTGCAGGAAGCTGCCTGGTTGCAGCTGTGTACAAGAGATCAGACAGCTGAAAAGTTGAAGAATCGGGCTGTGTACGGAAGCAGACGTTAGAGAGCACTGGGCATTGAGATCCAGGGCTCCGCATGCTACTTTTGGGGCCAAGCTGAATCACTTTTGGGAACTGTATCATGAGTTTGTAGCTGAGACAACTCCCTTTGTCATGAGTTAACCTGATGTTTCGTCCAAGGCCAAAGTACCTTTTGTACAGAGTACTCACTTTATCATCAGCATAAGGGCTGAAGAAACAGAGAAACAAAATGAAAAGACTGGAAAAGACTACTTAAATTCTCACTTTCCTTACTCTCTAATTTTGCATCTAATCCAAGTTCGAGTGAATTATAAGATAAGCAATTACTAGATTCTCTAGTAAGAGACACAATCTTCTTCATATGGTTTTGTTTCAGCAATATCTAAGGGTAGCAGAGAAGAAAAAAAACTTTATAAAATCTGGGCTCATATGTAACTTACCTAGGAATTTTTAACCATTTGCTTGGATTCTAGGGGTCAAGCCCATATTAAAATATAGGACGTTAGCCTGATGGGAGTTATGAGTTCCTACAAGTCTCTTTAAAGGCTCAAAAGTTTTGACAAAGTTACACTGTGATCAGCAGCCCACAAATGCCCAGGCTAGCAGCTGCTTTTACTGCTGCTCCTTTCTGGCCTCTGTGAGCGGTGGTGCTGTGAGTGTCCCCGCAGAAGTTCACATGATGAAGAAGAGGGTCATGTCACAGATGCTGTCAGGGAGTGCCAGACGGCCGTGTGTCGCCCTGATTTTTCAGCCTTCTGTTTGTGTCTCACAGTTTATAATTCTTATGTAGTTTCTAACACACAGGTGTTATAAATAGAAGCAATGTTTTCCTTAATTCAAGGTAGTTTACATTCTTTGTCTTAGAGACATGGACAGCTGATGGACAGTTGTCCTGACCAATGGGATGGGGTGAGGTG
>WBMY01001050.1:788728-811003 GCA_013397315.1 Donacobius atricapilla | reverse complement strand
GTCCAACAACAACAGCCATGGAGCAATTTTTTGATAAAGAAATGGAGGCATCCAAGGAATGTGCCCGGTTAAGAGACTCATTGGAGGGCTGCAGCTCATCCCCATGGCACCTTCCCGCACACAAGGCACTGTCCAAAGCAATAAAGCAGCCTGTCTTCTGCACAGGTGAGACCCAAAGCAGCCCTGGAGCCGGTCAGCAGGGCTTGCAGCGAGGAGTCCAGTGGCTCTGTCTCCTCAGATGGCCTTTAAACCACGGCACTCGATACGGATTTTTTTATAGATCTGCAAAACCAAATAAAGTACTGCTATCTCTTGCTTTTCACAACCCCGCTTAATCTACCTTGATTTGTGCTGGCTCCTTAGAGAGCTGTCTCCTCTGCTTGCACAGTCATACTATTCCCAAGTTAGGGTGTAATTCCTGGAATGACATAGCTCCTAGGGATAAATAGACCTCTAGAAAAGACCTAATACCATAGGGCACAGTCCTTTTGGCACACGGAACAGGACATGGAATTGAAGTGTGTGTACGCCAGGTTAACTGCATCTGCTGCCAGCTCTGGGAGGACAGAAGTGATTAAGTGACACCAGTAGTGCCCAAGTGGTACAACATTTCTGTTTAGACAGGCTAGTAGGGCCCCTCCAGCAACTGCTGCTTAAAGGGGAGTCAGGACAAGAACAAGAAAACAGGAGTGAGTGAATTTCAGAGCTGTCACCTTAGAACGGCCTCACTGCTCAGGCTGTGCTGCCAGCTCCCACAGCTCCGTGTGCTTGGGAAACTGCTGAACACCAGACGCAACAAAAACAAACACAAGAAAGGAACTCACCACCAGGAAGGTTTTCCCTGGTGTCCTCAGCTAAAATGTTAACCTGGATGTCTTTCAGAATAAATATCTCAAGAGTTATTTGTACACAATGCTGCAGTGTTTACCTTTTGATTACAGATCTTTACACTCTGTCCATTATTATTGAATGCCAGGATGAAAGGCAGCCTAAGGGCCTGAATGCAATGTTCTGTCACAAAGAAATACAGCAAAAGTAATGGCAGGCTCTGGAACTAGAAATATATTAGGTTGGAAAGAAATACGAGCACAGTTATTGGGGTTTCTTTAGCAGAATGTTTGGCTTTTAAGAGAAAGATTCATGCAGTTTTGCCTTGACAGTGACATGTAAAGTCTGGATTTCGACATAAATTGAGGACGTGGGTATAAAAGCCTCGTGACTAATTTCTGCCTCTTGCATTTGCATCTGTAGAAATAAAATGGGAATTATAGGGGTGTAACTCTACATGCCTTTCTATCCAGAACCACAGTGAACACTATACTGTGCTTTAAGCTATCTAGAACCATGATTTTTAAGCATCCTAGTGAAGTTTAATTTGTGGCCATACTACTCATGTTTCAAATTACTCATACAAATATCTATGATTATCATTATTCTTCTCTTCTAGCACTGGTATATAGTTTACTCCTTAGTCTGATGCCTGAGTCATACAACTCGTTTGCAATTTTTATGCTCATGTCCAGCAGTCCAGATTTGGATTTTGAAAGGCTAAAGCCTGGGGCTGTTTCCTGAAAGTATTTTGATGTGTCACCTGCTATAGATAGTTCTCATTTTTAACAGGGTCACTTGTGAAGTCTAGACAGCAGCAGAGGTGTGCAGACTTCTTTTTTAAATTGCATCATGATACTGCATCACTCATCTGAACACTTTCTTCCACTGGCCAAATTTTGGCACGATTTTTAAAGAAAAATCTTTCCACTGCTACTTATTAGTGTAGCTACACCGACTGGTTAGTGCAGATTACCTGTAAATCTTGAGTCTAAGGGTTGTTTTTATTTGGTCGTCTTTTACAGCATCTCAGTGCTGTACTTCTGCAATACTTCTAGGAATACCAAACCCTCTTACTACACTTAAAATATTCTGCCTTTTAGATTCACTCGAAAATCCTCCTGTCATAGGCCAGTTAGGCTAAAATACCACAGCGCTACTGGACTTGAAAATATAAGAGAAAACTGACTTCAGGTACATACAACTGCTTTACATTTAAGGGTAGGAAAGCAGGCAGTAACGATTTTTCATACAATCTTGCATTAGATGTAATTCTTACTAATAAGAAATGAGAGTCATTAACACTATTAAAATCTAATTACATTAGCAATTTTCTATCAAGTCATATATGAGCAGTTAAGTATTGATATTTGTTTTTCCAAATGGGATTCAAAAGTCTAATTAAAAGTCTCTCTCTTGTGGTTACAGTGGAATGAATCTTCATGAAAAACAAGAGACTTCTAATAGCTAGAAATGGCATATTCCCTTAAATATCATACTTCAAACTACCTTTCTCTTCAGCACTTTAACCAGAACAGAAAATCAAATAAATTTACTTGCTGCTGCAAGAGCGCAGCTGTGAGTCCCTTTCTCCTCTTCTCAGTTCTCTCTTCATGCCCAGCTGTCTTACAGTTTGTAAGAACTGAGCACTAAGGACAGGTAGAACAAAACTCTTTAAGATAACACAAAGAGCAAGATTTTGCAACATTGATTAGTCATGTTTATAAAAGCTGTAATGTGGACAGAGTTGCAATGGAATAAATTGTTCCTCTCAAGAAATTGTAACAGGACCGAGCAAAAACGCTTGCCAGACAGCTGCCCCATGCCGCTTGTCAACACTCTGTGTTTCAGCACAGCTATTGTAGCAGCATCTGGCTAGATTGGGCTGGTCTCAATTCTATTTTGTGAGCACAACTGCTAATAGATTGTAAGCTAGAAACTGCCATTGCCCCTGGAAGCTTCCTTGCTCTAGAAAAACACACACTACCTTCAACCCAGTTAACATTTCCCAGAGACACCTTACGCGTGCACGTGGTGAACACTGAACCACGTCTGTAACAGAAACCACCAGTAAGCTGGAGGGAGATGGCAGAGGTAAGAAAGCAAAAGCAATGGATATTCAGGACATTCAGGACCTCCCGGAACATCAAGAAAAAGATTAAACAATTGTGTGAGTACAGCACACCAGTAAAATCAGCCATCCCTTAACAGCCTAGGGCTTATATTCCACTTGTGGACTGAACCAGCAGTCATCCTATCCTGAAAGGAGCCTGTCCTTCCATTCTGCCACTTGTTTTGCCACTGATAATATACAGCACTGAGTGTTGCTGCTTTATTCTTCAAAAGTCAGAGCACTTTACCACAGATTACAAATCTAAAGTGCTCCTCAGCATGCTGGCTTTGCTTTTCCTTAACATGTGCAGATCAATGACAGGTTAATGCTTAGTTAACATTTATTAAGAGCAACATGGTTTCAGAAAATTCAGACTGAAGGTGTCAATTAGATGGCAGATCCTTCATGAAAGATGAAAGAACCTCTGTGTTGGGCAGATACTCTTATGCTTTGCCGTCCAAGGTTTATCAGTTACAAGGTCCCAAGTGTCCAGGCTTTCTTATAAGAAAAGCAAGTATGAGCTAAAGGGTACTGTTGATCCTTTATTCCACAGACTTTCACTACTAATGAGTGGTATCAAAATATTCCAGAAATTGCGGATTCACACAGACTTACAGTGACTACCAGAAAGTAAGATAGCACAGAATGGTTTGGGTTGGAAGGGTCCTTACAGATAACCTCATTCCATACCCCGGCCACGGGCAGGGACACCTTCCAGTAGTCCAGGTTGCTCCAAGCCCTGTCCAAGCTGGCCTTGAACACTTCAGGGATGGGGCAGCCACAGCTTCTCGGGGCAGCCTGTGCCAGGGCCTCAGCACCCTCACGGGGAAGAATGACTTCCCAATATCCCATCTACTCCAGGCCCTTGTCCCAAGTCCCTCTCCAGTTCTCTTGGAGGCCCTTTAGGCCCTGGAAGGAGCTCCCAGGTCTCCCAGGATCCCTCTCCAGGTGAACACCCCCAGCTCTCCCAGCCTGGCTACAGAGCAGAGGGGCTTCATCCCTTGGAGCATCTCCATGGCCTCTCTGGGCTTGCTCCAGCAGGTGTCCATCCTCATGCCGTGGCCGCAGAGCTGGACACAGTGCTCCAGCTGGAGCAGAGGGGCAGAACCTGCTCCCCTGACCTGCTTCCCACGCTGCTCCAGATGCCCAGGACATGGCTGGTCCTGGGCTGTGAACTCTCACTGCTGGGGCAAGCTGAGCTTCTCCTCAACCCACAGCCACAAACCCACCAGCTCTTCTCCTCAGACACAGCATCAGGGAGCAAACGGTGTGAGGGAAGCCTGCTAAAAGCCTCTGGAAGGGCAGCCAGTCTATACTCAAGGTCACTCTACAAATCAGAAACATCAATGCTGATTACAAATTAAATTCTCCACTGTCTTTTATGTTTGTGCAGACACAGACTGTGTGAAGTGTCTGACATCCTGTACATAATTACTACTAAATCTGAATGGGAGAGATTCATACCCACTTGAGCAGTGTACAGATGCTGGCTTCATGACAGGACAGAACAGAGTTGGGATGCTTGACTAGGCAGAATCTTACACCCGAGGGGTTTTCACACCTTTTCAATTTGTGAACTCTCAACAGATTGCTAGCACAGGTGAAAATTCAAGTGCAGCTGCCTGAAAATGCTCTGGCTTTACCTGTTTGTGCCCTGGAGATCAAACCCAGGGCACCAGATTCATTTTGCACAGCTATGAAGGGCTGCACAAACCACAAAAATTCAACAGGAACTCAGATATGCAAGTTTAATCTTAGCTCAGCCTTAGAGCACAGAATTGAAATAAAAGCATGCTATGAATGATAGTCAATATCCAGAGTACAAATCCATCAAGCTCACAGGAGGTTTAGAAGCTCCATGCTATCACCTTACAAGGAAGAACATTTTTGTAGACTGAGCTATGTCTTTGTGTGGACTGACAAACAGATCTGACTCTCTCTTGCTTCCAGTAAGATTCACTTGTCAGTACCTACAAAACCATCTCCTAAAGAAATATCACAAAATCTATGTTAGAAAAGATATAATGCAAAAATAATTTTCGCCTTTGTTCTTTGTGTGTGTTCCAGACTCATACTCTTTCACGGCAGAAGTTATGATGACAGACATCCTAAACCTGCAGGAAGATTTCCATTACACATCTATTTTTCAGTATGTACAGGACTGAACCTGATCGTAGTTTATCAATAACAGGAGTATTAGGAATACCTTTTGGTGTGGGAGATTTGTTGTCTTTTAATCATTACCCATCAGTAGAAAAAAATATCCCTAAGCAATAGAAATAAATCAATAAATTGGGCTGAAAAAAAACTTTTAAAGGGGAGAAAATCAGATCTTTTTGCAAAAACAGGACAGTAAATTCTTTTACAAAAAGGTAGTACCAGAAGTTCTTCTGCATCTCAATCAAAATGCTGCAGGCTAGAGCCTTGAATTTCAATTGCAGACAGTAAGATGACATACAATTAATATGGTTCTATTTATGTAGGCTAATCCAAGCATGAGAGAACAGGAGAAAACAAATGTAATATACTGTGTGTCTTCAATTTTAACCTATGGTACACTAAAAAAGACCATTAGCATTTTAGTACCAAATTCACATTAATTTCCCTGCATCTGCAAGTGTTCCTTTCTTTCTCAATACCATCATGACATCCTGAGCCAGAGGCAGCTCTTATCTCTGCGGTGTTTACAGGAACTGCCAAGAACACATTTCTTCCCCTCTGGAATGCACCAGATGATGTATCAGGTGTCAGATTTTTCTGCCAAAGTTTCCCCAAGTGTAGATCATAAAATCTTTTTTGTTATATGTCACTCATCTCATATCTGACTACCTCCTTCCCCTGCTCCTCCATAGATTTTGTAGCAAAAAAAAAAAAAAAAATCCCACAAAAAAACCCTCCAAGAAAACAAACAAAAAAAACAAACCAAAACAAAAAAACAACCTACTGGAAGAAAACTGCTTGCTCCTGATCACACTTTGATGTCTTCACTTTTTGTCTCTGCATCTTCTACAGACACAAAACCCTTCAATGCCTCCCTGCTCACCACATGCACCTGACTAAAATCTCAGCACATGGTGCTGTGATCCCATTCTTTGTTACAGTTTTGTTTCATTGCAGTGACAATGGATTTCTGTCCATCTGGATTACTGAAAGCGACTGAGAACAAGAGGAATGTTCTGCAGGGAACAATGGTGCTTTGGTAAAAAAAAAAAAAAAGAAAAAAAAAAAAAAGAGAGGCATTAAGATGACTAATAACTCTTTTCTATACCCTATAATGCACAAGCGTATTTACTTTTCCGAAATAGCTCCCTTTCTTAAGAAGCGTGTTCTTGGCATAATAGAGCTGTGCTATTAGCTACCCAGTTCTGATTTTCTGATATATCACCACATCAGGAGGTAAAAAAAAAAAACAACAGCCACATAACAGTGAACTGACAAGGAGACACATTTCTGAACATAAAAGGAACACGTTTATGTATTCTGATAGTACATATGCAACTTATTTGTTTTAAACTGGGATTTGCCTCAAAAAACAGAAAAAATAACCCCACCAAAAAAAAGATCGTAAAATAAGGACAGATCTAAAAATGTTGAGAGAATTACAATTTACTACTTTTTTTTTTTTTTCCTCAGTACAGCATCATATTCATAGAAGCTATTGGTTTATTGCTCTCAACCTTGTCTATTTTTTTCCCTCGAATCATTATATTATACCAATGGAATTGTATTAGGTGAGGTACCGTGTGTCCCTACAGTCCTTTGCAAGGTGAGACACAGGTGGGCATGTTAAAGCCTCAAAAGAGAAGCTGGTTTGCTGTACCAGCTGCTGGAAAACACCACCAGTTGCTGGTTTGGCTGAAGAATTGTCCATAAACACAGCATCCCCCAAATGGAGCCATTTCTTCAGCTGCAAGACCCTTAGATCCAGCACAAAAGACACTCAACACTTCATGCAAATACATTTAATTCATCAGATGCCTCTCAGACTGGCATTACAAGGATTCATCACCATTTACCAGAGCTGGAGCAGCCTCTGTGAGGATCCAGCCACAACCAGCACTGTGCTCGGTATGGGGCTGCTAATACAGAACATTAACAGAGCGTGGGTAATGGTCTGTGCCACTGCACAGGCTGAATTCCATCCTTTTAACTGCATGACAGGTCATTTGGTACTGCTTCTGCTCTCCCTTTGCATGAGAATAATTGTGTAAGCTCTCAGATCAAAACTGCCTGTTTGAACATGCACACCAACAAAATCTTCCTTCTCTGAACCTCCCAAACAATATACAGAAAGAATTGTTAGATAATGCAATAAAATACTCCTGCATTAGCTTCTACAGAATTCTTTACACAATATCTTCTCATAATTTAGGCTGATCTGTCTGTGCCTGACTTTGCAGCTCAGCTCAAAAGTTCATCCATTCTTAGTGGCTTAGTTAAAATTAATTCTCATCCCACATATGAAATTAAGACCACGAAGGCCATTGTGCTGTGAGACATAACACCCTTTTACATCCACGACAGTTGTCACCCCTACAGAGCACAACATATGTATACGACAAGCATGTAGAATGTTAAATGAAACATGAATGAATAATTCTCCCTCTACACTTAATTAATCAATTTTCAAGCAAATAAGTAAATGTTAATAGCAAAGGTTTAATGCCAGTGCATAATAAATAAACTTAAATATCATTGGCATATTTTTTGAAACATCAAAGGAAGGAAAGGAAAAAGGAATTGTGAAATTGAACAGTTTAAAAGAAAATGAAGTTTAGGTGACCTAATTAAAGGCTTTTCCTCAGCTACAAAAAGACATCAAAGTGCTGCTTCTGAAGTTCTTTTGCCAAACCAACAGCCTCAAATTAAACGACTGCATTAATTTCAAGGAGTGAGTCAGAGAACTACTACTGTAAGAGCCTTCAGTCCCTCTGTGTTGCCACAGAAACAGAACATTATGGCTAGTTTATAATCCAAGTGCTCCATTTATATAAGAGAATTAATTTTTCATTTTCACCTTTTCATTTACTCTTCCAGATATACAAGAAAGCCCCTCAGAAATTAATGCTGCTTCTCCCATGCTTGACAGCTGGAGTTTGGGCATCAAACAATGCTGGGTTTACATTGTTTTTTCCTGATGGCTTTCAGCAGGAGCAACAGGGTGTTTGCACACCAGAAGAGCCAAACCGGGGAGCCTCTGGCAGAGCGGGGCTCAGGTCCTCTGAAGCAAAGCCAGGATCCAGAGGCTGACCCGAGCTCCCAGCAGCAGCGTCCCTGGGGCTGTGCACTCCCACTGCAGGAAACTTCTCTCTGGCAAGCCCAGATGTCACCAGGGCATGACACGTAGGGGATGCCCTGCGCTGTCACCCACGTTTGGGGCACACTGGGGGCAGCTCAGGGCACATCTCTGCCCCACACGTTGCTTCTGCCAGTGAGACGATTTCTGCCACTGGTGTTTGCTGACTTTACTGGCTCTATGTTGAACCTGGCATAATCCTGCTTCTAACATAAACAGAGGAAATTAGGGATAGATGAGCTGGTGTAAACTCTATCTAAACAGTTCCTTTCAGGACAAATTTGACATAAGCTTTCATTCGCTTATCCTGTGTACACTTTGCTACGAAAGACACAAACTGTAAATTCTGCACAAATTCAATGTATATATACACCATGCTCAAAATCCAAGTTAATCAGGTTGAGTGCTACCTTCTTGGAAACAACTAGCAACATGTCTTGTTTCTATGGCTTTTAATGAATATTCTAAATTGAAGAAATGCATAAACATAAGGGTAATTTACATTGCTAAAGTTAATCAGGTTTTTTATACATTTTATGCATCTGCATGATTTTTCATCTGTATTGCATAAATGCATCTTCTCATTTTTAATATGCATATGTACATTCAAACACTCTGCTTGTGCCTATTTGCTTTTACAAAATTCTAGAACCACGCCTGTCTCAAGATTTTAAAAGTCTATGGTTTACAAGAAAAATTATCAGCAAAAAGTTGTAAAATACTTACAGATTCAAGGAGGCATTTAACTTAGATGTGAACCTGCCCTTTTGTAACTCAGTTTTTCTATCAGTAAAATGATAATAGAAGAATATCCTTAAGAAGCTGGCATATCAGCAAATGTCCAAAACAAAGGACAACTCCATTAAAGAAATGGGTTTGTATATACAAATGTTAGGTAAGAAATTTGACAAGGGTACAGCAAATCTTCACTGATTAGCATTTGCAAAAGTCCCTGAGATGCAGAGATGAAAGGTCTTCACTATGGAACAAAATGCATATTTGTTATTAACATCATTCTACATTTAAAAGCTTTCCCAGCCCACCCGAAGTAGATACTAATGAACCTTCAAATATTCTCTAGTTCATTCCAGCACAAAATCAAGGTCTTGGCAGGGTCAAGAGAATGAGGTACCTAACAAAATAACTTATGGTTGTTTTCTCAAAAGGGCTGACCTTTACCTGATTTTGTTTAAACCACTATACATCCCAGTCAAGTCCCCATCACTTTACATGGGTAGAACTAGAAACATTATAAACTTCACCTTTTAATATGCAACATTTCATTATTTACAAACCAACAAAAGAGTTTTAATAATACAATTTGGGAACTGAAGCACATCAGCTAGTTGAAGGGACTTTTAGATCAGTGAAGCTGTTATTAAAGTGCCATCAAAGCATTTTTGACTCCATAGAATTAATCATGAAATCTGTTCCTGCCAGCTCACTTATCATATCCGAAATATTAATTTTGAGCAAAATTAAATTGGACACCTACCGACAGCAACATTTTGCCCTTCAGAACTCCCCTTCACATTGATTTATTAACGGCTGCCAGAACAGTGTACCAGAGCAATTTATTACTACTTTCTCGATGTTTCCGTGCTTACAAATAGTTCTCCAGAGTGAAAGGTGCTACCTGACAGCATTCTGACAAAGGTGCATTTTTCAATTTGCATAATGTTCTTCAGATTTATTAGGATGTAAGAAAAGGTATTTCTCTTCATTATCAACGGGAATGGGTGATTCACAGAGTGGAGATTCTGTGTTGAGTTGTTTTCCAGCAAAGCAGACCCAACATTTCCATTAGTACTTGGTGTGATTTCAGGCAGAAGAGTCAGCAAATTCTTTTGTTTTATTCATCAGCATCACTTTCTTTGCTTGCAAGACAGCCAAAGGCATTTGTACTGAGCAGTAGGTAGAAATGAGTCTGAAGATGCAGTGTTAGCCCAAAGAGAGGTAAGGGCATAAACACAAAAGTGCCTTACAGCTTTTTGGAAGATATCATGCTGGAAAGGCAATTTCATTCAAAAAGGAATGAAAGGTTCAAAAAGAACCCACCAAAGTTCCACTCTGATCAAACTGAGGTTTCTTCCCTCTGCAGTGAGAAGCCTTGGGATAGATCCACATAAAACGTGAAGGTTTGGCATGAGGTGTTGAATTTGTCATGCTACAAGTACAGCTAATAGGAGGGAAACTTCACACCTGATCTGTGTTTACGTTACTACATCGTGGTCGGCCTGATACAAATCCCTAATGTTCAAGTGGATTCTTCACTCTTTGATGTATTCAGTGTCTGGAAAAAGATTCTAATTCAGTGGCTTTTAATACCTTTCTGTAGAACTATTCCCTCCTTCCTGTTTTTTCAATTTTTGTGGCAGCACAAAGCAGTCCCACTGTTAGAGATACTGGTTTATGAACTTACTGCCTGAGAGACAGACAATTCATAAACACCATGGCTGCTGCCTGTTAATATTCCTGGCCCCAATCCAACTCTTCAATCTATGTGCTTATTTTTAAGTGTGAATAGTCCCATTAACGTCAATTGGGTTGCCTGTGTTCTTAAGTGAAACAGGTGTTTAAGCACTTTGCTGCATCAAGGCCTATAAATGCACATCTGCCATTTTCTCTGGCTCAGTTAAAGGTTCTTTCCCAATCATTACACATTTATCCATGAATACCTCAAGTTTATACATGCATGCACACATTCAGACTTTGCAACAGGCTACTTGACACATTTAAAAGCAGTTGTGTTTGTAATCAGAGACAAAACTGTCTAGCAACATAAATTTGAGTATGTATCTTGAGGGAGCACATGTAGCTGAAGGTATAATGGGGAGAAGAACACACGGTTGGACGTTAGTGGAAATCTCCAGTAATTGACTGGAAGGCAAAACAAGATAAACATGCACAGAGCCAATTAAGACACTCCAGATGGGTCTAGAAAAAATGTCACCAGCACGTAGCAGATAGCAGTCTTTTAAAACATGAACATTAAAAGTAAAAAACTGTTAATGCTCTTGTCAACTCTAAAAATTCATTAAATACAAAAACTCCTGTCCTTTCTAGAGCCACCTATGAAAAACCTGCTGCTATCACTTATTTCCATCATTGTATGTAGTCGAGGGCAACGTTTCCAATTCTGTGTGAAAATGGAACTCCCTCTTAAAAAAATATACAAGTTCTCTTGTGTCCCCTGCCATCACGCTCCTGGGTATATAGGCAGCATGCTGTGATGTTGTATACACTATCCTGATTGTCATTAAGTGGTGAAGATCCCTCTTGGGAATAATTAACATGGGTTTCTGCCAGTCTTTGACAGCCTGCCAAGAGCCAACTTCCTCATAGCCAAGCTGGCTCTCTCACAGTGGGCAGTTTGGTATTTTAACCCTAAAACTTGAGCTGCTTGGCTTTGTCCTTGACCTCTCAAAGAAAGATAAAGGAACACAGGTAGAGCCCCAAAGGGACATACTGATGTACCAAAGGTTACAATTCTGCCCAGGAAGTGTGGATGTGTAACAGTGACTATGGCAGGGAAAGGTCTGGCACAAACCAATCTCTGGGATTTCCCTGTCTGCCCCTGAATGTAGCAGACAGAAATCATGCCTCTAACAGAGGAAGAGACTCAAGTATGTATTTCTTAAAACCTGCTCCAAAGCCTCATGGATTATCTTAAGTTTTACCATGGAGCTCTCTTTTCCAGTCTTCTGAATTGTCTTTTGAAAAGCCTATTTCCTATTAAAGACTTCAAAGTTTAGCCTTCAGAGTCCTTTCTGCTGTAATCATATTGTCAACTACAAACCTAATTTTGTAGTCTTCAGCAAGATCAGTTTCCTTCAGTCTTGCTACTCTTTCAGGAAAAACAGCACATCCCAATAAAAGTATAGTGAACACTACGATGGTGCAGAAGTAGAAAGGTTTTAGACCATCACACTGCAGTCAGTATTAGGAACAGGACGGGCCTTGTCTGGTTTATCCCCCTACCAATCCCAGATTTCATGCCATGTTGTACTCCATGCTCCATTTCAAAAATTATTAAACCCACCTTCACCTTCAAGTTATTTATACCATCTAGAATAACTTACTTGTTACTTTGATAAATATTGATTTCTTTTTACTTTTTTTTTTCATAGCATCCATTATTCCTACTCATAGCTTAAGCAAACTGTCATTATCCTTCAAGGTTCTCAGATATTTATTATATAGATGTTTTATCATCATTTTGGCTATTTATTTATTAATTTTGCTGGTTTTTTTTTTCTATATCAGCAAATCTTGTTTTTTAATCAACAATTTTTGCTGAACCTTTCTCCTGCACCTTCACTTTTGGTGACTGATGTCAATTTTGATTTGGATAAGAGATCAGTATTGCCAAAGTAGTACCTACAACCTAAGTCTCAAATATACCAAGATAAGGTTAAAAAAACAGTGCTTAAAAAAACCCCCACAACTTTAATTTCTGTAAGAGACTTAAAGATCACAAATGCCTTAAACTGTTCAAGATCACCAGAGGACTTTGCCCATTATAGCAAACTGTGCAAAGAAGCAACTGCTTGTCTGTGACCACCAAACTGCCCCACCCCTGAGCACAGGACGTTCCCATGCCCAGGTAGGCTGAGGGCATTCATCCCTTCTGAGGCAGCAAAACCAGCTCAGCTATGATGTGAGAGGCAGCTGTCATGTTTTAGAAAGAGTTATAAACCACCAAAGACCCTCAAAACACCCCCAGACTCATTTTCCACCTAAGGACTGCACGTGGTCCCTAGAGTTAGAACAGATCCAGAGTGTTGTAAAAAACAGTGTAAAACTTTTCCCAGTGGGGGTGCTGGGCATTTCAGGTACACCTCACATTTATTGTTAAATAAAATCTGTACTACTGACTTTGGCCTCATTTGCACCTTAATTCAGGCAGAGGCATCTCTCTAGTAATCAACAGTTTCTCTTTACTTGTGTTATGAGGTAATTCCTTTTCTTATTTAAATGCTGGAAGCTAAAAACTCATTGAAAATAAAAAAATGAGACCCTTATAATAGCATCAGGAACATAGGAGGTTTCTAAAAAGAAGATACTAATGATTTTGAATTTCATTTGCCAAATCCACAGCAAGTCAAAGTGTATGAATTCTGTCTTCACCATTATTCTACACTTAGTTTATTACATAATAGTCCTCTAACTATTCCTTGACAATCCCTTCCCCACTATTTCACACGCATTTCACATTGTAAAGCCATACTATTTCCACTGTCTCATCTCCTCCTTGTTGAAGTATTGCTCTGTTATTCCATTAAACACTAGTTTCTCTATTTGCATACTTTCTAGATGACATTATTTATTATTTTCTGTCCAATTTCTAACTGCAGGATCTTTAAGTTATCATCCAATCTCACAGCTCTTCCAAAATGTAATACAACCTGTGAATTTATTTGCCATGCTGCTTACAGTACCTTCTGGATTATTAAGGTGTTAAATAAAACCAGGTGCACCAATAAACTCAGAAATAAATATCTCCTCATAACTCAGTGCATCTATTTACCAACTTTTGTGACAGATAGTGCTTATTTCTAAGATAATTTAAACTATTTTTTCACAAGTAAGCTACGGCAACCTACAAGATTAAGTTCTACTCCTGGATGTTACTATGCAAATACAAAAAATAAAACCAGTGTAGTCTATGGGGGATCAGTTTTGACATAGATTTCTTGACTAACCATTGCTGTTGATCTTCCCTGCATTACTAAGCCTATACTTATTTTATAAATAGATCTATAATGACACTAGGAAATCTGTTCTTTCCTTAATAGATCCAAAATACATGTTATTCAAAAACACATTTATACACTACTTTGATCAAATTTATCAGAAAAAATATTACAATATGCACATGTGTAATATGCAAATATTACAATAAGTACAAGACACAAATTAAGAGCTCATGATCCAAAATATACCACTGACAGAAATAGTGAAAGAATACAGTAGCCATGGGGGGAGTAAAATAAGCCCAAATGATCTATTTTCTATGTCCTAAAGAATGAATGAAGGATGAGGACACACTCCAATTTAGCAAAAAAAATGCCTTTCTTCCTGAGGTAGGAAGAAAAGAACTATTCTCCACTGCCTAGTCCCTCTTCCTTTCCTTGAGTAAAGCTTTTTGTGCTTTGGTCCCTCATAGATCCATCAAAATTAAAAATAATCAAGCCAGGATCTGTCACTGAGCAAATCTTCTCCTTCCTTCATTACAATCAAGCAACTGCTCGTCTCCGTGCCTTAATGGACTCTGCTGCCTTCGACACCGGTGGAAAAAGCCCTGCCTATCTCGTCTCAATCTTCTGTAAGTTCCTGGCTTCAATTTACTCACGGGGATGAATCTGACTCGGAATCCCCTTCCCCCAGTTCTTATCTATTTATCTTCCTTAAGAGAGAGAATTTTTTACTAGAGAACCGGTCCTTCAGCCTGAGTTGAGCAGTGCAACAGTGACATCCGATGGCTGCCAGCACCAGGCTCCAAAGAGCTTTCCTGGCTTGGCAGGGGCCTCCCCTACCTTGGTAAAGAAAAATGATGATGACCGACCATTGACTGCCCTCAGTGCATTTTTTCCATTTACCTCCACATTAAAACTACCTAGGCAGTTTTCTCCGTGTTTCCAAAGCACCAGAAATTGTTTTCAGATGCAGCCTTAGACTCAGACATCCTGAACTCTCCTTGCACTGCAAGTTTACAATCAGACTCAGGAACAGACAGGTGTGTGGGGATTCTTATCATTCCTCATTTATGGCTGCAAGGGAGGGGCATGTGAAGCATTTTTTGTGATGAACTGGGGTCTAACAGCAACACATAACATGTGGGCCGGGGTGTGGTGTGCACATACAGCAGTGCTCTGCATCCAAAGGGAGTGGAAAGGTTACGAGAAGCCTTAAATACAGAATTGCGATTTGGGTCAAAGGGACCCAAAATCTACATTCCTCAGAGGTCATTCAACTCGATGGTTAGTGAGCAAACTAAACATGAGCTTTTCATTGCCTCAGATCTGAACTCTAAATTTGTCTTAATACCTGAAGTGAGGAACAGCTTCTATAGTTTGATGGCAATGGATTTAACTATGCAACTTTTATTATGTTTATCTAATGCTGCTTTACAATACAGTGTGACAAGGACGACACAAGTTTTTTTTATCCTTTCCCTTGCACTAAGGTGGCCCTATTCTGATGCTCCCCAGGGTGCCTGGGGGCCTCCACTGGCCTTACCATGTACAAATGCTCTCATACTTTCTCTCTACGACATAAATTTCTCAGTCTCAACTGAACAGTTTGGTAACTTAAGTACCAAAACCTTCCTCAACACAAGATAAACCTGACACAACAGCCAAAGAGGAGCAGCCCAAATAAACTACACGACACACAATCGGAGGGAATGCACAACACAAAGGTGTAAGACAAAAGAACCAGTGACTACGCAGATCCAGTGGTCTTTGTTTGCAGACAACCAATACATTTTTAATCCAAAATATTTACTTCACATGCCCACGTAAAGCACTTCAGAAACTGAACAAATTTTGAGACCAAAAGGCCACAAGTCACAGGTACCTTGTCTCACAGGTGGAGTCAAGGTGCAGCTCCATTCTTTGTTGTTCAAACTGTTTGCACATGAAGTACTAAAACATGTGGCACCTTCTACTCCACCCATTTCTATCATGAAAAATGTTAGTTGGATAAAGGTTTGTTATTAACTAATGCAGCAAGTATCTGATATTTTTTAAAGCCTGAAACATCTACGACTGTGCTCTCTTTATAACTTGTGCCTATTGTGTTTGTAGGGAAAAGTCATCATAGGGAACTGCCACTCTTCCCACAGACTATTAAAAGGGCTGCAAGCCATGTGTAACTATCCATTTTTAGTCTAAAGGCCTTCCCTTGTGTGCAGAATGATTTCCAATTTATACAGACATACTCCTTTCAAACTAAAAAAAAATGAAAACTGAACCTGAAGCAAAGGCATTTTGCCATTTCCCTTTTTTCTTCCTATTCCTCCCCCCTTTGTGTTATTTGTCTACTTTATTCTGGTTTTTCCACTAATGAATCCTACTTTGCCCAAGTCTTATTGTCATTTTGTTCAAACTATTCAAAGTGCCTCAAGCTGCTAAACAGCTGGCAAAATACACAAACATTTAAGACTTTAGTCTGAATATTAAATCACTGTTTCCATGAGAGAACAATGTGGTCCTTTCTGATTTAATACCTTCTTTTGAACTGTATGTCATTTTTGCTTTCAAATTAATCTGAGCATGGAAAACGGGTTGAATATATTTTTATTAGAAAACACTCCAAATATTTAGACAGTCATTTTAATCATGTTGTGGCGAAATTATTATGCTTGTCAGTCTGAAAACATACAATTTCCATATTTCCCTTACATTAACTCTCTTTAACAAAGCATTATTAAAATCTTAAATGCTATTTACTCTTCTTTTCCCCTCCCTCTCTGGCATGCATACTTAAAAGAAGCCCTAATAAAATATTTGGGCTGCATTAAGAAACATCTGAATTGCAGTTACAATTCTAGTGTAGTCACAAACTTGTCATTAAAATGCATAGCACAGTGCTAGTGCAGCTGTATACAGCTTTTATTATTCAGACTGCTAAATAGATGAAACATATTTTAATTCATTGTAAACTGTGCAACTAGAAACACGAGAGTTTGAGGCCTTTTTATTTCCTCAGGAGAAGCCCAGATCCTTGAGCTCAGTAACTACTCTTGGCCAAGGGCCAATCTAGATTTATTGCAAGAGTCCCTGTACTGCCTCTCCAGACACACATTTTGTAATACATGAAGAAGCTGGTGGAAAAGGCAAGATTTCAGCCTCCACCACCTCTTTTTATTAACATGTACCTGTTAATACTTTCAGGCTCTAATTCTATATTCCCCAGGTAGGACACCACAGGCAGCCACCCTCAGACTGGGAGTCAGCTCGGATACCACAGGAGTCAGCGTACACAGGAGTGCACCAGAGCCCCAGGCCTCACTGCTGAGTTAGAGATCAAAAATGTCCCCAACTCTGCAGCTTTAGACACATGCCACACCTTTATTACTGCCCTGAGGAGTTCATGCCAGTTTTAACACAAAGACTGAGTCAATCTCTATCCTGACCAAATTCTACCTGACCAGCGCATAAACAAGCTTTGATACAAACCTCATGGCTCAAAAATTAATCTGTATTACTAGCTGCTAAACATCAATTATTTATAATCACAGCCTGTGTAACCATGTCTAATTTTTATTTTGAATTTAATATATCAGGACAATAATAAAGCAGAAGAAAAGCCCCAAAGCTCACATGCAACTCTTTGGGAGTAAGTTGCTGAAATAACAAGGAAGAATCATAGAGGTACAGTAGAAGACCGCAGAGACAGCAGCAAATAGTTTGGCAGATACACCCCTCTTTAAGTCAGTTGTGCAGCAGAAAGGCAGCAGAAGAAAACAGTGCAAGCTCTAAAGGACAGTGAGTAGAGCCCATGAGCCAGATGAGCCATCAGTGTGAGAATTAAAGGATATAACCCTAAAAGGAAGCAAATCCTTTGCCAGATTTCAGCCCTCTGTAAGCTGAGCAACAAGGAATTTTCTGGCCCATTGTGTGCCCTTCTATTGAGGTGGCAGCAGAGTCTCATTATCTCCATGGGCTGTAAAAGTGCCTCTAATTAGCCAGTCACCAATGCTCTACCAGAGGGTATTTTGGAGTAGATATATTCTAATTGTCTCTGTTGGGTGTCTACAGCGATTCCATAGAAAACAACCTTCACACAGGGTATGCTCAGCTTGGAGGCATTCCTGTCTGCTCTTTCACTCATTCACAGCATTTTAAGCCTGGATGCCGCATAAAGCTGAGATGGACGTGCTACGATTAAAGACAGAACAAAAATGAAATGAACCAATAGACCGAGGTTAAAAATTGGAAGTAGCAACAGTTAATTAGTTCCATAGTTGAAAAGAGAGAAGCCAGAGTGCTTCTGCTCAAGAGGCTAGTGCTGCTATTAGATTATGCTATTAGAATGTTCCAGGAATGGATTAGTACATTTCTATTATTTAAAAAATAACGTGTATTTTATTATTGATTTCCAATAGCTAAAGCTTCTGTATTTCTCAGTCTTCCTATAGCAATCTGTTGCTCCTCACTCTGACATCTACAAGGACAGTCAATACCTACTTCTCCCCTACCACAAAAGAGGGCCCTGTAATGCAAAGTAAAAGAGAATATTCATTAGCTATGGAAGAAAGTTAATTGACTCACGGTCTTCATCCTCTTTTCCTCTGCTCTCTAAAGCAGCCATAAACATTCAACTGACTTTTAGCCCATCCTTGTCATATTGGTGATGCAGATGCCCACATAAATGCGACAGGCTTTCATTCTTTCACCTAGACCCAAAGGGCCAAGTTTTCCTGTATCCCACACCTACAGGACTAAAGGAATGCATAAATGTTTTACTATACATATATATGTATGGAGAAAGACAAAAATTGGTTTCTTACAAAAGCCCTTATGCCATCCTATTTTCAGAATTTGTAATTTCCAAGGATCTTAGTGGTAGTTTCTTGGATAACATCTTTTGAAGTGCAAATTCTTTCATATGATTCACACATTTGGAGTAATTAAAAAAAAAAAGAAAAAACTTAAGCTATACAAAAAGTCATACATATATAACACAACATGTAAGTAACTTAGATTCCAGACATTTAACTTAAAATATGTTATCATCTGCCTGCTGACAGGGTTACTGGTGCATCTGAGAAGAGTTATCAGTCTTTGTCTTTTTTGTTGTTGTTTTTAAAGCAGCCAATGCTTCTCCGAGCACTGTCGCCAGACCTCACTGGCCACCAGGCAAACTCCAGTATAGACCAGTTTGGGACACAGCAGTCTGGCCCTGTGACAGGTCCATGTGCAACACCATCACTCTGAGTTAATTGGCCCCCAGGCAGATATCAGTCACTTGTAGCACCAGGAAATTTTCACTCTGATGGAAGAAATTTTACTTTTCTAAGTCTGCTTCATCATTCCTCTGTCCTATAATTATCACTCAAATTTTTTGATAGGAGCAAAAGATCACTGAACAATGTGAGCAAAAGATCACTGAATAATGCTGTCACACTAGAGGCTCAAAATGCACCAGTAACTTGCATGTGTTTGTATTAATCTTGGCTACATATATGTGTCACATCCAAGAGTATTCCAACATTCCCAAAAGCTTTCTCATTTTCCATGTCTTTTTTTTTTNTTTTTTTTTCTTTTTTTTTTTTTTTTTTTTTTTTTTTTTTGGATGCTTATGAGACTATTTAATCCACTTCTTTAAGTTTGAAGGTTACCGGAGTTGCCATTCACTCACATTTCACAAGCTCATGCATGACTTACACTTTGATCACAAATGCAAATCAGCAGCATGTTTTCATGAATTTATTGCTTTTAATCAAAAATTAGACTTTCATGTCTGGGGATTTATCTAGATACTTCATCACTTCAGTAAGGACACATCTTAATGAAAAATCACAGGATGCCAGCAACCCTGCTTGAAAAGTTACTATTTCGTGTGAACACAATGTTCTTCCATCCCTGTCACTGATGCTGGAGGCAGGCAGAACACACCGATGTTCATGCAGCAGCTGCCGAAGTTTTCTGGTGGGTAAACTACTAATTTCCCGTGCTTCCACACGTGATTGGCTGGGGTGTTAGCTCCGCCCAGCTCGCTGGCCAATGGCATGTCTGCATTCATGATTCGATTGGCCGGGGTCCCCTGTTTGAATTTGAATCTGACCTATCATTATCATACCCGAGGATTTGTTTACTACTAATCTCTAAGGAGCTTAGGCTGGTCGAGTTGGTGTCTGTCACACATCCCTCCTCTAAATCAGATGTCTGTATGTCTGACAATAAGAACATTTTTCAAAAATACAATGTCTAAGTTCCCTTCAGCTCTGAGAAACATGTTTTGGTTGATTGAACAAATTACTTAATATAAAGCATACCATAACTGAGTTTTCTCTGCCTTTCACTCCTTTTAATCTTGCTAATATGTTATTTATGTTCTGTTCAATAAATAAAATCAAGATTTAGAAGTTGAGCTGCCTGAGGGCACTCCTTGCTAACAGAGATTTCCAACTGTACAGATTGTTTTCAATTTTTAATAACATCCAGAGAGACATTTTGTTCTATAAGCTGCCCACGTGATATGTGCATGTAATCTGTGAAACCCCCCAAAATTAATAACATTTTCTCTTCTGTGTACCTGCCATCTACTTTTTGATTGTTGTCTGTGATCTGTATGGACACTCCAACAGCACCTCACCAGCTTGCTGGGTGAGGACCAGGAGAGCAGAAATTCATAGTATGAACACAGAGAAACCCTTGAGGAGAGGAAGGGTGATGAAGTAGTGTTTGAGAATTGCTGAGATGGTGCATCTCACCGGTGGAGACAGGGGTCAGCCTCTGGGAGGCACGCTGGGTTGGTTTGGGGGTCTATATTGTATATGGCCCCAAGCTGAGGGGGATTTGTTGCCAGACCAACAGTCCTCACTGTTGATTAGAACCATTTTTCCTCAACCACTGAAGTGAAAATGACAAGAAAATAAACAGTTGTCTGAGAACATAAGCCACCAGCAAGCAGTCCTCCGCAACAGCATGGAAACAAAAAAAAAAGAGCTACCATTAAGCTTCCTTATCACAGCTGGAACTGGAACTGGCTCTGCTTCTGAACTGCTGCAGAAAGCAATGGGAAAGCTCCATTGAGAAAGAAGAAGCTGTAGTAGCCAAATTGCAAATGGCTTGGAAGGAGGCCTTTTCAGCTGGCACATTCTTCAGTACCCTCTGAATATTGATATGACAAATGGTGCACTTCTTTCCCAAACTGAGGGTTACGTGTGCAAGAAGGACCTTGTGCAGAAACTTGTCCATCAGGATTTCTACCCACTTTCCCTCTTTTGCTTGGATTCTGCTGCTTCTCTCATCATGCTGCAGTTCCCAACCCAGAGATCTGCATCACTGATGCCTTGCGCCATCCAAAACTTGTGCAAGTTCTGTCTGCAGTACACATATTTCAGAGGTCACCATCCTCTTCCACTCCTCATACCTGAGAGGGACCAATCTGATTTTTATTTATGCTTCAATGCATGTTAAACATGAGGCGAAGAATTACTCCAGGGGCTGTACCCATGCTGGCAGCCCTGTAGCCAGGGAGGCTTTGCCTGACAGCCGATCAGGGGAGAGAAATCTTCTGCCGTCAGGTTCTGAGTGACCCCTGCTGGTGGGGCAAATGCCCAGATGCCCAGGAAATTGGGCTATGTGAACAGCTTTTAATAAAAGCAATTAACTATGACACAACTGGGGGCCATCTTCTTTGGGATTGTTGGAGGGAACGGGAGCTTTCCTCCAGTGTTAGTTTGGCCCTATTCCCCTGCCTCGCCTTTCATTCTCTGCAGTCCTGCTTCCTGCCAGGCTGTCCTCCCTGTCCACACCTGTCCTTCACCCGGGGTGGCTTGTCACTGCCACAGCGTAGTGCTCCGCTGTTTGGAGGGCTGGGCGCTGCACCAGGCACCAGCTGCAGCACAGGGCACAGCCCAACCCACAGCACTGGGCACAGCACCTGGCACAGCACCGGGCACGGCACCGGGCACGGCACCAGCTGCAGCACTGGGCACAGCACCGGGCACAGCACCGGCTGCAGCACTGGGTACAGCACCGGGCACAGCACCAGGCGCAGCACCAGGCACAGCCCAGCCCACAGTCATTTGCCCATGCCAGACACGCGCTGCCGTCGCTGCTTGGAGGTCATGCCTGGCCGCTCCCAGCAGCGAGGGCTCAACACAACCCGACCTCGGGGCCTGCAGCTGCTCCATGAGTGCACCCATGGCTGGGGCAGCCTGTTCTCCCCCAATGGAAGGCACACAGGGCCTGCAGCTGCTCCATGAGTGTGCCCATGGCCACAGCAGCCTGTTCTCCCCCAATGGGAGGCACACAGGGCCTGCAGCTGCTCCAGGAGTGCACCCATGGCTGGGGCAGCC